>WTSP01007346.1:0-15248 GCA_025331215.1 Actenoides lindsayi | reverse complement strand
TGTGAAAAGTTGACAAAAGATGACCCCCCCCCCCCCCCTTTTTTTTATTTTATTTTTAAGAAGTCTTGACTGAAAGCATATTAGGCTGTAAATAAGCATGATTAGTTGGAACAAACTTGAGTCTGGCTTTGGTATTTTGTTTTTTTTTCCTTCTCCAAGCCAAATGGGCACTCTTTAACAACTTCAGATGAAAGGCAGTGTGCCACATATCTTCAGGGAAACCTTTGGGTTTAGTCTTGATTTCATACTGCAGGTTGTTCAGTGCTGAAAATGGTGATTGATATATATTTTATTGCCTGCTTCCAAGTTAGAAAGTAGATACAAGTGGAGAAACAATAGTATGGATATTTGAAGAGTCCCTTATATCTGTTTCCTCAAGAATACTGAGGGAATTCAGTGGTGCTGTTGCAACAGATTCAGTTTTTGGTGTCTTTTATTAAAAAAAGAGTGGATGTGAGATTTCAGTTGCTGTGTGGTTTAGTTGGGTTTGGTTTTTTTATGGTGTGTTGCTGTGCCTGATATAGTTTCACTTTTACCATACTAATAAATTGGTCCAGTCGACTTGGATTGCTGATAGTTTAAATGTGCCTGCTGACATCATTGATACAATGTTATTACCATATTGGCTAATAGTATTTTTCCATAGCCAGCTTTGAGGAGCTGGGAATCAAAGATTTTGTAGTGCACACTGATTTTATTTATTCGTTTATTTTTCTTAAGTTGCTTAGCATGTTGGTTTTAGTTGTTCCAGCAAATGTTTGGACTGCTAATAGAAACATTTCAGCCTTGTAATTCAACTCACTGTTTAAAAGGGAGATTCTGACAATTAAGTTACTGTTTGTATTATGGTATGTGATCATGTTAGAAATGGCAGTTAGTAGACACCGTTCCCTGCTTTTAACAGGAATGTTGAAGTCCGTGGTCTGAGCTTGAGTCCTTACAAATTGGTGGAGGCAATTCAGAGATGGTCCCCAGAGCAGAGCTGCTTTTTCTGTGCTCTGAGTTTCTTTGAATATGGAAATGATAGAGGAAAAATCTTCTCTTTACAGACTCTGATGTATACTAGGTTGAGGCTGCTCTTACTGTGCTGCACAATTACTCTAATGTAAGAAATAACTGGAACAAATCTTTACCTGTAATTCTGTGGTGTGTTGCATTTCCTGAGGTTGGTTAAAACAGTCGGATGTACATTAGGAATTAAGTTTTTGTTTTGTTTTTGGATGCTGAATGATGATTTAAGCTGAGCTATTAAGGTAATAAATCTTCAGAAATATGGTATTGGATGCTTACTGTTCCTTCCAAAACCATTGTCAAAAAGCACATTATACAGATAAGTTCAAGCTATGAATAGGTGAAATAACATTAATTCGCAAGGCATCTTAAAGGTTTTGTTATTTTATTTGTTGGGGTATTAAGGCTTTATAACTTCGGGGAAAAAATATACAAAAT
The DNA here is from genome assembly GCA_025331215.1 of Actenoides lindsayi. NCBI lineage: Eukaryota > Metazoa > Chordata > Aves > Coraciiformes > Alcedinidae > Actenoides > Actenoides lindsayi. The sequence goes on along the minus strand of WTSP01007346.1, from coordinate 13,799 downwards.
TTAAGCTCTTTAAATAACTTATTTGTAATGTGTAAGTGGAAGAAATGCATCAGCCTACTGTGCTGGAAGCTACCATCCTGGTTCTGCGGATACTCTAAATCACATAATCAATGGGGTTACAGATAAGTCCCCCTTTTATAGTCAAAAAAACCTGTACTTGCATCAAGTCTTTGCTACTTACGAACAAAAAGGCTTCTTAGTGCCTTTAAACATGCTGCTTTGCTGTTCAGATGCAGCTTATAAGTATGTGCTGAAATGATTTAACACATATCCCATGTATTTTGGATTTTAAAAAGTGACAAAACCATTAAATGCTAGCTAAGCCTGACAGCTTATACTGTGCAAGCTCAATGTCCTGATGTTGCCTGTAACATCACCTTGAGATACTTGCTTATCAGACCTGGGAGACTGTTTCTGTAGCACTTGTGTAGAAAGACCAGTTTGGTTCTATTTGAAAAGACACTTTTAATGGTTTGTGGCTGATCTATAACTGTCTACCCAGGGGAAGTATTTTTATGGTCATCAGTCTACTAGGTTCTGGATGCACACAACAAGTGCTAGATATTGTTAATAGAGTGTCCTTACTTGCATTTTGGTTAAAATACAGCTTCATGGAGAATTTAATGATAATAACTGTAGTTCTTTAAGAGGCTAAAGGAACAAGCAGATAGTACCAGTCAGAACTACATCAGTTGCTTTTTTATTCCCATTGTCTTTTAGGGAACTTGTGATTTCAGTAGTCTGGGGTGGGGTGGGAATAAAATAAAATTGTAGCTTGTTCCTACATTGAAGCAGAGGAAGAGGGAAATGTTCAGTACCCTCTGTTCTTCTGAATGCATTATTTATTATGAATTTTCTATTGTCTAAGACCATAGCTTGAGTAACTTATTCGTTAATCAATAGTAGGAAGACACTGGACCATTTTAAATACTTCAGTATGAACATGGAAATCATGTGTAAGTAGGCTGGTGACTTGAGACTTTTCATATACCTTCAAAGGTACATGTTCATATCCTGAGCCGTAGCAATTATCCCTTGGGTCTGTGAAAGGTAAATGAACAATCCATTTTTAGCTCTTAAGCAGTTTTAATGTTGTTACGATACAAACCTGTAGAAATGTTAAAGATTTATAAACATAGTTTTTAATTACACAGTATGAATTAATGAAATCACTTGCTCTGAACAGATTTTTAATGGAAGCAGCCACTCTTCCTTATAGTTTGAAATGTCTTTGTGCTGAGGCTTCAGCTGTAGATTGTCTAACATAAACATTCAAAGATGCAGTTAAGGACAAAAAAATTCCTGAGATTTCTCACTTGTAATGTAGGCCTTGATTCCAAGGCAGCATAGAGTCATATGACTCTCACACCAGCTTGTATCAGGTGTTAATTCCATAACCATATTCTGTGGGTGATGTATATGCCAATAATGCTAATTACAACTAGCAAGACCACATTCCTTCCTTCAGAGGAGACGGACTAGGCAACTTATGACCCATTTCCATTTTAAATAGATGCTATTTTCAGAGAACCTTGTTTTGGCTGAATTACTTTGAGCTCTTTCAGTAACGGGTAGCTGTAGGAACGGCAGTTTTCCTCATACGGATGCTTAAGTGTGGACTCTTTAAAATGAAAATTTACCCCTAAGCAATTAAAACACTTTTTTACAGTATTAGATGACACTACTGTAATGAGGGCAAACCGTGGCACAAAACACTAATGAGCTAACTACTTCTTTAAAAAAAATTAATCCTTTAACACTGAATTCTGACAGTAAAGAAGCTTCATTGGTGCCACTAATTTGGCATCCCTGTGCTGGCAGCCAGGCTTTCCAGTAGCACTTCCAGCATTTTTGACCGTTTTACCACAGGAAGCTGACACCTACTAACTGCACTGTCAGCGTAGGCTTGGCCTCAGTGTTTGGCATCTTGAGTGCCATTTGAAGTAGCAACAGTGACTTTACTTTTGGAGTAGTTGTGTTCCATTCATTATGGCTGTTCTGCAAGGAGAAAACTCAAATACTGAACGTCTGTGTGCCAATACCTAGTCACCTGACTTTAAAAATAAGACTACAGCATTTGCATTTGTTCTGTAGATAACTGTGTTCCCTGGGAGCTGATTTAAGATTCCTTGTCTGGTTGCAATTTTGGGTAAAGCACAGCAGTTACTCCAGCGTAACAGATCATGTCATGCTTTATTCCTAAAGCTTCCTCTTCACTTTTGCGCGTTCAAAGTTAACTTTGCTCAGGTTTGTGCTCTGTACAATTCTCTCGCTCCACTTTCTTCCATGGATCTTTTTCAGTGAACATAAATGAACCATTGCCCTTGTTAATGTGCAGCAAGGTTGCATATGCAAAAGTGATACCTCTTCTGTGCAAACATGAGATGGTTTGGGGGTTTGAGGTGTTTTAAGTGACAGATCAGTAATTCATGCCATGTATGGCTTAGACTGCCATACAGACTGCAGTCTGTGGCACAGACACCTCTTTAAACATGTGGTATTCTTGAGTGGGTGTTCTTACTATGACTATCTGTGCTTCACCTGTTTAACATAGTTCTGCTTTTGTACGTGAAATTTGATGTTGGTGGCCTTCAACATTTTCTAGATACTTACGTGTGTAAAATTCTCTGCTGCCAGCTCTTTCCTTTTTAATGATTTTTCTTAATCTTTACAGGTCTAGGAAGCCAGGAGGCTCTATTCCCATAACAATGGCAGCAAAATCATCACTCCTTAAAGTAATACTGCTAGGAGATGGTGGAGTTGGGAAGAGTTCCCTTATGAACAGATACGTCACCAACAAGTTCGATGCACAGCTGTTTCATACGATAGGTGTAGAATTCTTAAATAAAGAGTTGGAAGTCGATGGACATTTTGTTACAATGCAAATATGGGACACGGCAGGTCAGGAACGTTTCAGGAGCTTGCGGACTCCTTTCTATAGAGGTTCTGACTGTTGCCTGCTAACCTTCAGTGTGGACGACTCTCAAAGCTTCCAAAACTTAAGCAACTGGAAGAAAGAATTCATTTATTATGCAGATGTCAAGGAGCCTGAAAGTTTTCCCTTTGTCATCCTGGGTAACAAAGTTGATATCGATGAAAGGCAAGTGTCTACAGAAGAAGCGCAAGACTGGTGCAGGAATAATGGCAACCATCCCTATTTTGAAACCAGTGCAAAAGATGCCACTAATGTTGCAGCAGCCTTTGAAGAAGCTGTTAGAAGAGTTCTAGCCTCTGAAGATAGATCAGATCACTTTATTCAAACAGATACAGTAAACCTTCATAGGAAACCGAAACCCAGTTCATCTTGTTGTTGATTTTTTTTTTGTTGATTTATTTTTTTTTCCCAAATTACCTTTGAGTAGCTTGCTCTATAAAAGGATGGGGAAGGTGTAATAGATAAAATAACAAATGGGTTTCACTCTTAATATTAAAATTGTAATATTCTCATGCTTTCTTGAAGGAGCAAAGGAAAAATTGCCATTCATGAGTGATCCATTATTGAATTAGTGACACTTTCTGTTTAGGAAGGTGTCAAGTAAAAACATGAATATAAGAATGTAATTTGCCAACTTCATTAAAATGATAAATACTTTTGAATATAATTAAAACTTGAAAATTCTAGAAGCACTACTTTGGAGAAACTGTTCTGGAATTCAGGCACAAAGATACTTTTATATGTGTATATTTTTATGAAATCAGCATTCCATTTTTGTTTCACTAGAGGTCAATTTCTTAATACTAGATATTAAACTTCAGTCTCACTACATTCCTTTTGCAGTGAGTGGTACTTCATCTCTAATGTGTTTATGATAAATTAATATAAATTACCTTCAGGTCTTCTCTAATTGCCTCATGTTGCTATAATTTGTGTAGGTTTTTAAGTAGGAAATAAATTTCCTACATATTTGATATCCATTTTCCTTTCATTTACTATTCTAATTCTGTACTAATTTCCCATCAGTTTAATGCAATATTCTGATCATTTTTAAGTTAATACACATCTCTGCCTTAAGACCCATTCTAGCATGTTTATGATCAGTAAGGTAAAAAACCCGAGTAACTGAAATATAACCATTTTTAGTTATGAAAAAAGTATGTTTTGTTCAGTCAGCTTTAATAGCACTTGAAGGGATCCACATTATGACAAACGTGTAAGAGAGCTTTTAGTATATAGCCTTAAAGTTCCAAACTTCTTGTTCCTATTAACCTGAGCTATGAATGTGTTTACCAGTAATCTCTTCACTGTGAAACTAAGGATTGGCAATACGTAGAGAACTCAGGAAGCCCTTGATGTGTGACAGCTTTCAGTCCTAATACAAGTAAATACCTACAGCTAGTGTTTGAGCTGAATTTGATCCTTATTTGCTCTTTTAGGATATGGACTACACATTGAAGACAATGTCTTTTATATTACTGTACTCATTACAAGATGAACAGAAACAAATTCCTTATTTAATGGTCAGTCTTTCTGCAGCGATGCAGACGAAACCACAGAAGGTGTATTTGAGGCTCCCCACTGCAGTTAAATGGTAGACTACTTGTATGAGAGGTTGCTGAATGTTGGCTCTCAGAGTACCCACTGTCCTTGTAACAGCAAACTTGGTATCGCGCTATTGCTTCATTGTGTAATCTGACTGCTAACAGGCATGCACGTGCAATCCTGTGGACCTCAAAAGGAAGCCTGAGTCCATAGGACAGGCCATGCTGTTCACTAAACTGCACAGACTCTGCTTTCTGTACAGCAGCTCTTTTGTTCCAATAGAAAAAACCTTTCTTGAAAGTACACTAAGAGTTTTCTCTTAATGTATCTGTTCAGTCTGTACCAGGTGTAATTATTTGGAAGTAAAGCTTGCAAAACAAACTTTCTTGTTGCTCTTACATACGCTTTTCTGAATGTATTGTATTCTTGCTTGAACCTGTCCAGGACAACTTCACTCCACAGATACGCTGCTTCTGCTTAGAAGTGACATCTTTTTACCTTTTGCACATACTGAAGTCTAACTCATTCTTACAGTTCTGCATATACAGCAACTAAACTGTGTTCAGTGACTTCAGTCACTTAACACCTAAATACAGGTTGAGCTGCTACTTCTGTTATGTTTAATTTCTAGTCAATGAATGAAAAGATCTGTGAAGAAAAATCTTAGCTAAATTTGTCTTAAGCTGAGAGAGCGTAAAAAGCTTGTAAAAATGAAGATTGCTTGCAGTGGGACCTACTAAGCTGACATGACATAATTGTAAAACTACTCCGTTACTACTAAAAGCTTCCTTTAACACTCATTTTAGCAGAGGTTAAGGCTGAAACAAAACACGAGATGAAGTTACTGTGACAAGAGAACTTATCAATCTGATTCACATAAGATTGCTCAAAGGAACCAAGGATGAGAGCCACTGTGATCTTTCTTGTGCCTAAGAATCCACCCATGTTTTCCCATCTGTCCCTTTGGTAACCATCTGTTCCTATGGTTACCAAGCCTCTGTCTGAGAAGTAGGTTTAATAAAGTTCAATAAAACTTAATACAAGAGGAGTGTATTACTTGTGCCTTGGAACCTGCTGTACCACAACTCTATGCTGATCACGCAAGTAACTAAAGGGGTGTTTATGTGCTAGAGTAAATAAGACTGTATAGGAATTATGTTGAGGTCAGGATTTGGTTTTAGAGGGAGCCTTATCAAGTTTGAGAAAGAGGGGAAAAAAAAAAAAGTCCCATGACAAGCAGGTGTAGATGATAGGTACTAGAAAAAGAACACAACTGTAATGCTTAATAACAAACAGGAATTTCTGTGCTTTGTGAAAGCTTAGTTTCTCTCCCTCAGCAGGGGGGTAAGGTAGGCACTTGTGGCTTATGTTTCAATTCACTGATTTGTTTCAAGTACTGGGGGTCCCATTAGCAATATTTAGAGTTCTGTAGAGTGATAGAGCGTACTAGGTAATATGTATGCAAAGTTCCAGATATCCTTTAGACTGAGGAGTAAAAAATACTGTCACATCAAATCAGTGGGCTTGATTAAATCTGTGCTTATTAGAACAGATGGCAAAACGGGAAGGGGCAGAAGAAACCAGCTAGGACAGCTAATAGCTCATGCTACAGTAGTGTACATAGATGCTTAATGGAAGACTGCTGCCAGACCCAGGCTGCTTGCCTTAACAGTTGCTTTGTGCTTCAAACAGCTCTTTCTTTGTCATATGACAGGTTACCTAAACAGAAACAGAATATTGCAGAAAGGGAAGTCTAAGTTGCATTTCCAGCCTAGATTTATTAAGACTGGTTCATGATCTTAGCTTGTGCTAGTGTTCTCATTTCATTATGCTTGATTTTTGTACCATCTACGGTAATTTCAGTCCCTTTAACTCAAAAGTTTTTGCCTTTACTGCATAACACAGGTTTTCTGCTGCTTTATCCCACTGTTTCATTTGAATTCTTATCCCTAAGCCTCAGAGATGGAGCATGAACATAGACATCCTTTGGAAGTTCTCTATTCTGCCTTGTCCACTGAGGAACTGTTGTCTGATGTGTGCCAGAACTTTGAGACCTAGAGCAGATTTGTGACTATTTGATGACAACTTTCACCTGTCACTTGCAGATAATCTGTCAGCTTACTGTCAACAGTCACAAACCAAAGCATGAACAAGTGTTCCTCCTTCAGAATTCTGTCATGAGACAACGTTCCTCACCTCAGACTAATGATTCATGTAATGAGTTAGAACATTGCTCGCTCTGTGGCCCGTTAGTGTCCGTAAAGCTAGATGGACCTGTGAGACTGTATTTCCTACTTACAATTCCTGTATTCTGAAAAGGGGAAAGATGGGGGGTGTGTGTGTAAGAACATGCACCATTTGGCTAACTGCCTTCAGAGATAAGGTAAAAGAGAAAATGCTTTTGTTTTACATCATTTCCTATTGTGTGCTGGCAGAAAAGACTACAATTATCAGAAACCTCAGTTTCTAAAAGTGGTGGAAACTCTTAGCACTAATCCTTCATCTTTGCCACAACTTTTACCACCACATATATACTGTTCAACATAAGTATTTCCTCAGTGACTGCAGTTTTCCAACCATTATGCTACTGGGGAGGAGGCAGAAAACAGCATAACAGCTCCAACTTAATGACTCCTGATCACATGAATGAGAACACCTCAGGTGTGTTTCTGTTGCTTTTATGTATATATATTAAAAAAAATAAATTACATAAGATTATGTGACATCATCTAAATGCATCTACAGTGCACTTTTAATGAAGTGATACTGCAAAAATAAGTATGCCCCTCTTCCCTTGCCACCCCACCAATAAAGGTAGCATTACTGTGATCATCTAGTTTTCTTCTACATGAAGTATACTCAACAGGCATCTATAATGCATCATTCCACATTTTATTTAAGGTAAATATTACAATCTTTATACTGTGTTCTTTTTCTCATGGAATATTTTACAGCGAGAGCTTAGCAGTAAGTGTAAATTACAAAGAAATAATGACTGACTGTACATTTAAAGCACATTCACACGTGGTCCCTTTAATTACACAGGCTATGCAAAAATGTGCTTCCTAGAATAGCATGCCACTTCCTTTGGAAATTACTCTTCAGCCATTTAAAATAAAAGCCCAAGAAGATAGCTTATACAGATTTGCTGCAAAATGAAACAGACAACTTAAAGACTGTGAAATCAACCAAAATATTAGGTACAGATATACCAAATGACGCACTTAAAAACTGCTAGTTCAGAATGATGGTTCAAGTTTTGCAAAAGGGTTCTAACAACATTTTACAGTGGAATAGTAGCCAGACAGGCTAAATAATGCCTTTCTGAAACCTCAACAAATAAGAGTTTCATGGGTCAAAGATCCTACTCTAAATATAATTTTCAGAAAGAATGTTTCCGCACTTGCAGAGGTAATGGAAAGAGGTGGGCTTGAACATGTAAATTTAGTTTGGTTTTTTCCCCACGTGTGAATTGAAACTAAGTGGGGCAGACAGAGCTGTTCCAGTCTACTTCATCCATTTGCTTCAGTGGTGCAACACTACAGGTAAACATGTATTGCACTAAATGTTTGGTAACTTTGAAATTTTAATCTTTAAAACAGTAAGGTTTTTTTTCTCAAAACTTCATGAAATACCGAAGACAGAGCTTTACAGAAATAACCTCTTTTATTGAGGACTTTATAATACAAATATTACACATTACAGTATAAATACAGACCTGATTTCATACCACCAAGAGTAAGGTTAGTCTAGTTTGCCGAGTAAGTTCCCTAGAGAAGGACTAGAAGTACAAAAGTTTGTAACAAAATTTAGGCCAAACAGTCAATAATTTCCTTTTGCTCATACTTAAATCATGACTGGAGATGTCTTTTATGTTTAGATCTGATTTCCTCCTACCCTGTGTAAGAGGCTTATGTTTTGCATACACCCACATCTCCATTTGTGCCTATCCAGCCTCTGGCATTTTTAAACTTAAGCTTTCAGAGCACATAAAAGGAAAGTTAAGATACACATGTTTTAACCATAGAAGCTTGGCTGTTCTATCTATCAGAAAAAAACAAACAAACAAAAAAGTAAAGCTTCTTCTGCATCCAGTTTGTCAATCTTCAGAAGATGAGTTTCAAACATGCTGAGAACTAGCCAGAAAAACTACACACAGTTCAAATAATCAGGAAAGTATGGAAAAAGCACTCGCTCAGGAAGTTTATTTATTCAGTTTAAAAGGTGTTTCTTCCCAAGGAACTGCACTTTCCTTTCAAAGGCACTGGATCGAATAGGAGAATTGAGTTCATAAAATGGATTCATTGCAAACTGGGGAAAGAAGAAAAACTCATCAATAAGCACAATGCCCAGCACTTGACAATGTTATTTGAAACGGCAACTGTGGTATTAGCTTTCAGTCTATTTAGTGCCACTTAAGAGCACAGAGCTCCTGAACAGTCCCATTCTCCCCATACATGTGCACAGCCATCCCTCAGTACCAGCTCCTCAGAACAAATCTATCATGACACTGGTGGAAATTTCTGTTCTGGACATCAGCTCGAGTCCCCGCGGGAGGCCGAGATGGCCACCTGCCAATCGGTGCTGGCAAGAGCCCCATCTAGTGGAAGCACCACCAGACTGTGGGAACATGAGCCACTTGTTCTGAAAGCAGAGCACTTAGATCAGGCTTCTGCAGAACAGTCCTTTCTTTCCATTATCGCCATGAATGACGCGATACTGTCCAAAGTCACCGGACCAAAATGAAGAATAAATTCTGAAAGAGCGCAGTTTCTAACAATTGAAAAGATTCTATTCTGTTTAATGGGAAATACAGCCTTTATGTCACACGTTACCAACTCTGGCTAATGAGTACTGCACCAGTGCTCCTCCACTTACACAGGCCCTCATGAGAGCACACACTACTAAGCGGGCACTCTTGAGCACATACAGCAGAACACACTTGAAAGTACTGCAACAAGACCATGAGAAGTGGGTTCTTACCTTTATATACAAGTCATATACATCATTAAAGAAGTTCTTAATTCCGTCTTCTTGCCTTACATCATGAAGCATGATAAATCTCATATGTGAAGCAATTAAGGAAAACTTAACTTTTACAAATGAAGAGAGACATTTAACATATCCTGTAATAAGCACTTACACCTAATTCTGCATATACCTAAAATGTTTAGCTGTGCATGAAATAGCGATGGCTCTATAGGAGGAAGCATTTAAAGAAGAAACTGAGGCAGTTAGATTTAGAAAGCATTATCTTTATATTTAAAAATTCCCCCAATTGAAAATAATCACCGCTCTATTCAAGGTTATTTTTTGTAAAGCTATACAATTCTGAATGTGGCCGATGCCCTCAGCACCTTTGCCATAAATGCCTGGAGTTAAAATGCCATCCAGTGTTATCTGCTATGTGTAACAAATGTTGCACAACACTTATAGGACTACCTGCACCTAGGATCAAGCCTTGACACGGCATTTTCAAGGTGGGATTTTCCTCTAGCACTACCAAAGAGATGGGGAGAATCACATGAGCATGAATCATGTAAGACCCTCTCATACCTCCTTCCTCTACTCTATGTGAGCTTCACATTTCATTAGGCTGTTTCAGCTCCTCCAAAAGAAAAAAAAAAATCTTTCCAATTGGTCCCAATTTTCAACAACTGCTGTGTCTCCCAGCTTCACCCTGGTGACTCTAGCAATAATAGCAGTGAATAGCCAGAGAAATTTGTTCCTAACTCATTTTATTTAACTTGTCCCTTTCTGGCACAAGGTTTTTCCTATATAAATAGATAAATAAAGAGAAGAGGAAAGGATATGTCCAGCTGTGACAAAAGCAGAAACAAACCATTCGTTAAACTTGTCCACAGTCTTCAGATACATGTTGTTAGAAAGCCACATGTTCTCATCAACTAGGTCAAGAGCAGCATGGGCAATGAACTGGTTGAGATGGCGATGATCATCCTAATGTATTTCCCAAAGTCAGAGGATTAGTAGTTCAGTGAAAGGAGTGAAATATAAAGAATAATTTGCTCAAGTTGTTAAACAACTAGTGCTCAAGTTACATAGAGTTATATATACACTTCTATCACATATGTGCTATCCTGTAATTAAATTAAACATATATTGTCATGATACTTGGTTTCAAGGGACAAAAAAGGTCGTAATAAAAAGGTCTTTACAAAAACAATCTTGAGAGCAGCAAAACCAAGACGATATTTAGAGCTCAGGAATGAATTAAAGCATGAATACTTTTGTTTACCAGTGCATAATCTCCCACTGTACACTGATTCCACAACAGAGGTGTTGATAAAAGTCTTTTTCTCTGCTTTCCAGTCACCTCTTTTTGTGACATTTACAACAATTTGGCATTTTTTTAGACCATAACGTCTCTCAAATTTGGCAGAAATTGAACAGCAGGTTACAACATGTAAAAGCTGGGCAACAAATGGGGAAAGCAGAGAGATACAGAGGACAGAGAAGAGCAACTAAGCTGGTGAAGGGTCTGGAGAACAAGTCTTATGAGGAGAGGCTGAGGGAACTGGGGTTATTTAGTCTGGAGAAAAGGAGGCTGAGGGGAGACCTTACCGCTCTCTACAACTGCCTGAAAGAATGCTGTAGAGAGGTAGGTGCTGGTCTCTTCTCACAAGTAACTGGTGACAGAACAAGAGGAAACGGCCTCAAGCTGCACCAGGGCAGGTTTAGACAGGACACTCAGAACAATTTTTCCACTGAAAGGGTTGTCAGGCATTGGAAGAGGCTGCCCAGGGAGGTGGTTGAGTCACCACCCCTGGGTGTGTTTAAAACCTGTATAGATGTGGTGCCTGGGGATATGGCTTAGTGGTGGACTTGGTAGAGTAGGGTTAATGGTTGGACTTGATCTTAAAGGTCTTTTCCAACCTAGATTACTCTATGATTCTATGACAGACATACTGATGATACTCTCACCTAAAGATTCTGTTTTTTCAGGTTACTTGCCTAGAAATATGGGATTTTTTAACTCTTTTGGGGGGTTTCTTTTTCATAAGAGTTTAGTGCAGAAAAACATCCTGCAACTGATATTAAATATATGCTAGCAGTTGTAAATTTCACCTCTTCCTGTAATAGATATGATTTGCCTTCAAGTAATCACAGCATTTGGCCCTAACACTACAAGAGTTGTGTAGGCAAGAGCCATTTACTTCTTATACAAACTACAACACCAGAGGACATCTGCCAAGAAGAAACACAGGACTAAACCATACTGTAAGTTTCTATTAGACTGGAATCCTAAGTAGACTTGCACTCTTTCTCATAATACAGGGGTGCTATTGATGCCACTCTCACGTCTCTCAGTGCGCTATGTTTTTCCCCCAAATCAAGTTTGGCTCAGGGAATTAACAGCTTTGGAAGTTCCATTAAACCATACCGAGGAAGAGACAAAGTAGTGAAGTTTAAGGGGCAAAAGCTTGTGATGATTTACCACGTATGTTATGCGCACCACTTACTTCAGGCTGCTGTGCATCTGCACTGAAATCACTCTCAATAGCATGTCTGAGAAACAGAAGCAAAAACTGACAACATCTAGTTCTCCTGCAGTGCACATCAAGTTTAGGTTCTCTCTTAGGAGAAAATTTAGTACTCCAAGCTCAGTCAGAGAAGCTGCTTACCCAAGACAAGTTATTTACATTAGCAAAATGCAGAAGATTAATTTTTCCACTACTTGACACATTCTTATGGTCACTAAATCTAGTCCAACTAGCCCTAGTTATGGTCTTTTATGGGACACTAATTCAAAATACAGATGATGCCACACCGTTCAAAGCAGTCACAGCATATACTTCCATTTTTGGACACACTTAGAAATCCATACCCTTCTATTCTGAAGTCTGTTTTTATTTTGATGTAATGTCACAGTGGATAGATTTGTTCTTTTTCCCCACTGGAAACACCATTTATTGAGCAGTCTTACATTTATCACATTTTCATTTTTATCAAGACAAGTTTTAAACCTTTGTTACTTAAAAGCAAGTACGAGTACTGAAGATGATTTTAAAATATATATTTTTTTTAGTATAAAAAATAAAGGCTTGAATAGAGCTTTCAAATTTATGTTCCTTACTTTACCTTATTACTGTATCCAGATGCCTTAAAATAGAGAATGACAGTACCATTAAATAACGAACAGTTATTATAAAAGGTCTACACACTAAGAGCACTGACTGAAGCATGACTAGAATATATATTCTTAGCCATACAGCATCAAAGATTTAAGGAAACCATGATTTATGAAGGATTTGTATGATTTGGCGAAGAATTTTTAAGACTCAAGAACTCCAGATTTCTACTCCCTATGGCAAAGTTTCTGTAAAAAAACAACCAAACAAAAAAAAACCCCAAAAACCCACACAAGAAAAATGGATACCAGTAACACTTTCAACATCATGCTGATCATGCTTCTAATACACTGTAAAATTATCAAAGAAAATGCACTATAATTACAACAGAGGAGAATCACAGGGGAAAAAAACACACCTTGGATTCTACTTTTCCAGGAGGCAGAAATTCCATTTCAAATATGGGATTATCATGATGACCAACTATCACAAAGTAGAAACTTCCAGACATTCTTCAATGTAGTGCTCCTTACAGGAAAAGATAAGACGTGCTTTACTGATAAGTCTGTATACAAACTCTTAATCCACCAGAAAATGCTCCTAAAAAATCGGCCAAGATGCTTCCTAATCATATTTATCATAGGCTAAAGAGATATAAACTCTGAGGTATGCACACTTATACTAAAAAAAAAGAAAGGGCGTGGGGGGGAGAGAGAAATCCTTATAAAGTGAAACATTACCTGAAAGCGAATCTAGTTACTGCTGCCTAAAAACTCTTGCTCTACACGTTAGTAATTATTAATCCCCTGATGCTCCCCTCAGTGACCTGGACAACAACCCCATGAAGTAATGCGGTGTACCCGCCTCTGCAGAATCTTCCCATCGGTCTCTTCCCGGGAGGCCTACAACTAGGCAGAGGAAGGACAGCAGATGGTGGGCACCCTCCTCCCTCGAACAGAGCGGGCGTGGGGCAGGCCCCCGGAATCCCACTGCCCGGCTTCACCCCCAAGGCCTCCAGACTTACCCAGGGGGAGCGACCCGCCCTGCGCCGCGCCCCAGCGCCCTAAGACCCGCCCGGGCTCTCGGCGGTTTCCCTGCGCAGTGCCGGGGCTGCCGTATCCAAGGGAAGGGCTGGACGCCGCGGGGGCTGCCCGCAGAACAGGTGGGGGCAGGAGGGAGAAAGGGAAGAAAGGGAGGGGGGCCGGGCGAAGGGGGGGGATCCACGCCCC
>WTSP01007343.1:37899-59222 GCA_025331215.1 Actenoides lindsayi | reverse complement strand
ACTGGAGCATCTTTCCTACTGGGAAAGGCTGAGAGACCCGGAGCTGTTTATCCCAGAAAAGACTGGGAGGGAATCTATCAATGCTTATCAGTATTGAAAGGCCCAGTGTCAAGAGGATGGGGCCAGACTCTTCTCAGTCATGCTCAGTGATAGGACAAGGGGCAATGGGCACAAACTGGAACACACAAAGTTTCACCTAAACATAAGGAAAAACTACTTTGAAGTTCACAAAGCCTTGGAACAGGCTGCCCAGAGAGTTCGTGAAGTCTCCTTCTCTGAAGATGTTCAAACCCCTTCTGGACATGTTCCTGTGCAACCTGCCCTAGGTGTACCTGTTTTAGTAGGGGGTTGGACTAGATGATCTCCAGAGGTCCCTTCCAACCCCTACCATTCTGTGATTCTGTGACTTCCAGGCATTATTTCACAATATTTGTAACAATATGGAGGCAGAGGACAGAGAAGATCTGTTATCATTAAAGAGAAATTGTAATTCCTAAAATATTTTCATTTACTTTCTTATTAAACATAGTGTTCAATGAGTTGCAGATTCATTTCAGTAACAGTAAGACTTACAAGAGCAGCCAGGCCACTCTGGAGAATAAGGTGGCTTCCAGACACCATCCTCATATGCACAATAGTAGTTTTCACTTGATCCTTCTGAAAAGCTGTAACCGTCTGCACAGTGCAATGTGCAGTTAACCCCCACTTCATCTGATATGCATGTGAAATCACCATTCACTGGCTCAAAGGAGATTTCACAGGGAGAACCTATGAAAATTATAAAGATTTATATAATGACGAATGTGGTGAAGTAAGTAACACACAGGAAAACAGCACTGACAGGATTTCCAGAAGCACCTAGTATCAACATGATCTTGCCTCTATTGAAGTCTGTGGAAGTATTCCATAAAGGCAAGACCAGGCTACTGCTGAATTATTCTCAAACTCTGCCACTGGAATTTGAAATCCAGAAATGTGAAGACTTAAAAAAAGTTGTGATACATGTGAGAATTTAAGAAAAACTCAGAAATGCAAGACTCAAACCCTTCCTTACTTCTTCTGCAAAAGTGCGTGCTCAAGCACACACTTACTAAAATAATACAAAACAATAAAGTTTTACATGAAATTTCATACTATAAATTATACTAAATTATTTTACATCTTGAATTCTAAAACTAAACTTTATCCATTCTGCATTATTGCAACAACATATAGACTTGTCAGAATAATCTTAGGAAGGACTGACTGTGAAACCTCCATTAGGATTTACTTTACAGGCCATTTGTGAAGGAGATTGTGAACATCTGAAAACATTGCCACAAACACTGAACCACAAGAAGTGTGACGTGGTGTAGAACTAGAAATAATGCCAATTTTAATCACTGACTTGTTCTTGCTAAGATCTACAGCAAATCAGAAATTAGCATATCCATTTGCAACTTACCTTTTCTAAAAGCTACAATCACAATTCCAGTCTGTGTGATTTTAAATTCTCTTTTCATGATCAGATTTTTTTTTTAATACAAATGTCCAACTGAGACATAAGTGCTAGAGAACAGAGATGAAGTAAAATTTTGATTCTTAATACTTGCTCTGCCAAATTATTGTTTGGCCTTTAAAGAAGAAAGTGAACTATGGGGAAAAGGTGTCTATGCAATAAATATAAATGTATCAGTATATCTACAGGTACAGACAGCTTCTAAAAACTAGTGTCCAAGTATCTGCTACAATATTTGTAGGTGATTGCAGAAATATTTCCATAAAGCTTTTCTTTTTAACTACAGATTTGAAGTAAGACTTCGGTAATACTGATTAATTTATTTCACATGTATTTGTCACTGAGAAAAAAAAAATTGTTTACTCTAAATTTTACTGCTTAATTAATCATAATTTCAGTGTTTCTACACCTAATTGAATTTATAGGATCAAATTCATTGCTGTGCTGTTTCAGTCTTAGACCATCTATTTGTTGGTACCAACTGATATCCTAAGAGCCTTCTGCCTTCAGGGAATAACCAAAAGAAAAAGTGGAGACTAAATGAAAACGTGGAGTAGCGGTGCATACTTTATGATACTCAGTTAAAACAATGCCATACATTCTTGACCAGAAGATTAAGAAAACAAACCTTTGATGACAATGTGGATCTCACATGTCCTGTTATTGCCAGAGGGATCCATGGCTGTGTACTGAACTGTTGTCTCTCCTTTGGGAAAGAGATCTCCAGGTGCATGACTCCTAGTGACAGTCAGTGGAGCACCTAAAACATCAATAAGTAAAAGAGCGTTGCTCACACTCAGCCTTGACTAATGGAGTAGGAAATGGCAGCATGTCTTCCAAATTACGTGTTCTTAAAAAAACCTCAAAAAATCCTACACTCTGAGGGATTAAGGGTGAACAGTTTGGAGTTCCTTAGATTTCTACTGTTGCGTGCGTATTTTGGGGTGTTATCTCACCTGAATTGTCTGAAAATTGTGGTTCTTCCCATGTCACTCGGTACTCATTCTCTACTGCTTGCATGGGTGGTGGAGATCTGCATCTGTCAATTACAGGAGGTTCTGCATCTGCAGAATTTGAAGGGTTGGCATGACATTAGCTTACAGAACTGCTGAAATCAAATGAAAATCAAATAAAATCTATCATTGGAGTCAGGTAAACAGCAATTTTAAATTCACATCAGAAGATACAACAAAATTAGCCGCACAATTCTAAGCTGCTGCAATTGGTAGATGTGGAGGAAATGGACAAGACTAATTCTTCTGCTGAACTCATGGTTTCTGCATTCTGTTTGCTTTCTACAAAGAAAACCTTGTTTAACAGGACTGCTGAATAACACAACTGTCTGACTGTCATACTTGAACAATGACTTGCATCAGCAAAGTGTGGGAACCTTGGAGATTTTGTTGGGAGTCTTTCAAGAAGAAAAAAAAGATATATGATGAAGGTGATAAGTGACAACACAAAGCATTTAATCTACCACTGTGAGGAGAAATCTTCACTTTTAGAATGCGCAACAGAACAAAACACAACCCAAACCGAACATACGAGAACAGTGACTGCAGACTATGCAAACTGCGACCCAAGATCAGCAAAGCATTTACAGAGGTGGTATTACTTCTGGGCTTATACCTAAATACATAAGGGCCACAGTGACTCACTGTGTCTTTCTGCACAAAATTACATGGTTTCAACCATGACAGACTGCTCCCCAGTGATTTTTACCAGCACTTACCAATAACCTTGACACTGAATGTACAGCTTGCCTCATTGCCTGACTTATCAGCTGCTGTGTAAGTAATGGCAACTTCACCAACTGGGAGAAGAAACGGTGGTATGAAAGCTGGGGTGACGTGAACTGAGACCTTTCACAGGAAAACATTTGTTATTTAAAAAAACAAAGTAATCACAACACTTACGTTTCAAGAAACGGCCACAAATTAGTATTCTTCAATGTGAAGCCTACTCATTCTAACATAAATAGTCTCTTCAAGTAATGAAGGCAGACTTCCCAACAGAGTGGTGTGCTGCCCTTCTCTAGACTGCCTTCTTTAGAGCAACAGAGATTTACTCATCCAGGACCTGGAGCTTGACCTGCTGCAGTTTACAGCACTGTGCATTAAGAAAACTCCAGATTGACACTTGTTTGCCTCACTGCACCGAACACATTAAGCCAGCTCAGAACCTGCTTTGTCTGCAAAGTTCTGCTCTCCAGCTGCAAAGGCAGCACACCTGGGAGATAAGTGGAGCAGTCGTGGGCTCTAAGAATTTACACATCCAGTTTTAATCTACATGTGTTTATGAGTCAATAGTTCACAGATGCTTCAAATATTCTGGTACAGCAAAGCAACCCTCCATTTGGAGTAAATGACACTTACATGCTGACTACGGCTCTTTCATATGGGTTAGAACTGTCTGAAGGAACTTCTCTTTAAAAGAACTGGTTTCATATAAACAAGTTTATCTGACAACTGTGGCTTTGACAAACCAGCTACAACTAAGAGCTAAGGCACATTGTCTCTACAGTTCAATGAATGATCCTGTGTCAGCAGAGCTACAGTAGCTGATGAAGTCTACACTACAGCAAAAAATCTGTGATTTTAAACCTCTTTTACTGGAATGGCTTACAGAATCCAAATGCAAAAAAACTCCTGTGTTTTCAGCACATTAACAAACAGAGAGTCACTGTTCCTCTGCTGACTCATGATAAAGCATTCAGTTGCTGTAACTTGATCATGTCTGAGACTGTAGGGATTTTTACTGTTTATGAAACAGCTCTGGAGCAAGTTTTCCTTATAACTCCATTTCCAGACCTTTGATACCTATAGCAGCCAAAGGCACATGTTTGAACCTTGCATCTGATAGGACAGTTTTTCTTTCTCACTTGGGAAGCTGAAACGAATTTTAACTTATCACAATGTATTCTTGTTAGTCTTTTAGATTAATGAACTGGTTTACTTCCTTCTGAGAAAAGTTTATTAAACTTCTTCACATTCTAAGAGCTCATTTTTAAAGCAGCTGTCTCCATCTTATAAACAAGGGCACATTCTTTCTTTTGACCACATAAATTATCCATATGAGACTTTATGCACTTAACCACCACGGAGAGTGTACTGTGACTGTATAACCCTAAACAAGACAGAAAACACTGCTTATCAGAAGAAAGAAATTCTAGTGGATCATAAAATTAATTTGAAATAGTTAGCTATAAAAAGAATGCCTCCAGTCAAATGTATAGATTTTAACTTGCCTCATCTCCAGAGTTATCCTCTGCTGTTGGAACCTGCCAGCTGATATTAGCAGAGTTATGATGTTCCAGAGCCTCAGCCTCAATATTTTCTGGACAGTGGATCCGAGGAGCTTCAATATCTGGTCCAAAAAAAGACAAACTATTTTTGTATGTGGCATTATAGAAAGAAAAGCTCTTTAATGGTTAGACTGTAACTTCTTATAACTACTAGATATTGTGCTGCCTGGAATACGTGTATTTTTGAAAACTTCCTGTCTCTCCCCCTTTTTCATTCTTGCCTACAGGCTCACACATAAAGAGTATAATTCTCCTGGGGAAAGGACAATTTTTTGCTGTATTTTTATACATGACTGAGCACAATGAGACTCTGGTGTCTACATGCCATAAACCATATACCAAGGAGTATGTAAGACAGAATTAATTTGTTTTTCTTATTATCCATCCGCTCATTAGACTTACATACTCATTAGGAAAGAACGGCTTTTCTATCCTTCACTGCCCACACACAACACATGCAGATAAAAACACTTGTTTCTGATAATCAGTGACTTACAAAAAAACAAACCACAAACTATTTTTGACATGATGTATGTACTATGAACAAGACAGTAGTGACTCAGATTCCCTGAAGCATGGTGTGGAACCAATCTGAAAGAAACAATGGCAAGATTTCTGACACCAGCTGCTGGAAATGTTCCTTAATAAACTTCTGCCACAAGGTATTATGTAGAACAAATGAACAAATGGAGCCTTCCTAACATATGTGACAATGCTGGGTGGTTTCAAAGGAGCGGTGATACAGCTCCTCTGACAAACTTAAAGTACTTCTTCATTTCCCTGGCACACGTCCTCCCAAAACATTTGTGGTCAGGCTATTTTATTGCTGTAGTGTTGTTTGATAAACGGTCTCTAGACTCATGAGACAAAGATGCATTCAGCTCTGAACTCATCTATACCCATGAGGCTTAAAACCAACTCAAACTGACTTAATTTATATTTTTATTACTAAATAGTTCCAGTAAAGACATAACTCATGCAGTTAAGCCCCTGTAATTAAGAGTCCAAAGCAATAAATACAAGTGATTTTGCCTTTCTCTGAACTCATTCAGATGAAAATTTTATTAGAAATGCACTCTTTTAAATAACTACCAGTCATGGTTCACACTCCCCTGACCACAGCCTTTAGGCTGGGGCAAATTCCAGTTAAAAGTGAAATTCTGTAAAAAAGACTAATAAATAAATAAATAATAATAAAAGAGAAGACTATTTTGAACTGGTCAAATATGTTGGCAGCAAAACAGAGAGATAAGAATGAAAGCAATTGAAATTCAACTGTTCATTTTGACTAAAGAAGAACAACCTTCAGAGTTTCTTTGTGCCTCTTATTTTAGGGTTTTATGCACTGGTAATATCTAAAGGCTTGAAACCAAGCCACAATGCTTTATCTTGATCCAAACACTTTAGCTTGTATCCTTGTGCTGGGATCCCATCAAATATTAAAAACTGTGGTTTGGCACCGGTTTACAGAAATGATTCAGAAAAACAATGTGGTACATCATAAAGTGGGAAATAAGATAGGGATAAAAATCTTCCTGGCCATTACAGAGGAAAAGGTTCCCACATCAGTTTCTGTAGTGAGTTGGCATGATGACTGCCATAACTATTTTCTGTACTGTTCTTTTATCCAGTGGCAGGCAAGGTTCCAGTTTGGGGTGGAAGTATTAATTGTAGGAGTACATTAGTTTGTGAAGAGGAGAATAGCATATTCTCAGACAAAGTGCACTTCCGCTTTTATCCTCCTATAATCCAAAGCCAAACTCCTTCCAAATCAGTGTGCAAGAGAATAAATAACCTAACATTGTCTAGAAGAGATGGGTAAACATGGTAGAACCATATCCAAATGCACATAATCATCTTCTGTCCATCTTCATAGTCTGTGCACTTGTGTCAGCCAATTCTGGCCTTAATCCTTGAATACTGTTGCTGAGGGCATGTCAACAGCCATAGTGAGTTCAAAGACAAATTAAATAAACCATCCCTCTATAGTCTATCTGCCAGTGTTTACATACTGTTTACAAATTTGCTCTGACTACAGGGCTTACATGAACCTGTGCTACACCAGTAACAGTTATTATTATCACTGTTCTTTTACTAGGAGCGTGGGTTCCACTTTGACTATCTTTAAGCTAAGAGCTTTCACTTCTATTTTGAAATTTTGAATTTACCTGCACATCAGGCCTTTTAGCAGGCAGCTTCCCCACAACAGACTTATGAGATGGATCCCAGGAGAGATAGCTGCTGATGAACTACATAAGATGGCATTAAGTCAACCTCTGAACTCCATATTTTCATTACAAGCTACAAGTAAATCTGAAAGACGAATTATAATGGTACAGGCAACACTTCTTATGGACTGTTTAAATCACACCTTCCTCAGTTCAAACTTCTCCTCACTTAGTTATTTGCTACATGCTTCCCTTCAATCCTTCACAGGTGTACACAGAAAATTATTTTGTGCTGGTCTCTACCTTTACACAGAGCCTCCTGGATGTTTGCACTCCATCTCCCAAATGAAATGCACCTTAGTTCTTCTACAGTTCCAGACAAGATGAATCCTTGGGGACAGCTCAGCTGGCACACGGTCCCAGAAACTGCAGGCTCCATCCCACATCTGGGAGGGAGAATTATTACACCTGCTGGTTTCTGGAGGGTAGGACAACGCATTTCTGCAAGACACCAGTAGGACATGTCTTTTAACTTGCATACACAAAGTATACACTCAGAATAAATCTGCAAACAAAGTCACATGTCAACTCAGAGGAACAAAAAAGACACACAATTTTTAAGCCTCTGCATGTGTTATGAGTGCACTGAAACAGTAAGACCTGCTGAAGCTTTGTACTCCAGTGCTGACTGAAGTAAACAGTGCCCAGGGTATCAGGTCTTCTGTTTTCTCGCTCATGCATTTCCCTGGTACAGAAACACAACATTTTTCATGTGGCTCCACTGTATCTTACTCTCTCTTTGTTTTGGTGTGTTTGTTGTTTTTTTGGTTCTTTTTTGATTTGTTTGTTTGTTTGTTTTGTTTTGTTTTTCTTTACAACTTCACTTTTCATGGTTGCTTTGTAGCTGCATTACCTAGCCTTTTATGGCAACCAGACCTTCACAGCAGGAGAGAGGCAATAGTCTTATATCTGTTGACTTCTACAGCTTTTACACTCTTGAAATAAAATGAGAGAAGAAAAAGGACACCCATCCATGAGTTCACTGCAGGGTAGGGACATGGCATGTGATTTTGCCTACCACATTCCAAAGTGAATGAATTTTGGCTTGGTCTTGACTGTGTTTAAACCTAGATGCAAAGATTCAGGGTGATCGTAAGTGGCAGCTGACCTCTGTAAAGTCATGACGGGCTCAAGGTTTCTTAAAGTATTAAAATGGAAGCTTTGAACTATTTTTTTAATAGAATTCACTACAAATTCTGAAGACCTTTTGCATCAAACCATAAACTTCTAAAAACCACAACATGCATAAATAGGTTCAGTAATCACAAGAGCTTTCATTTTTAGCTCTTGTTTTCACCACATGAGTCAAGGAATGTTATTTTTACTTCAAACATGGAGACTAGCAAACAGGGCAAAAAAGGAGTATACCATGAATGCAGTTTGAAAATTTTCAGCAGTGCCTGTTACAATAGATAATAGACAAACACAGGAAAAAATGCTTCATTACTTACAGCGAACGAGAAGACTTTCAACTCTTTAGCTAGTCAATGAAGAAGGACAGGTGTTTACAAAAAGAGCACATGAAAAACAACCTAATCCAACTAAAAAAGGTAAAGTTTTGTTCATCTCTTAGCAATTGTTCAGTGACACAGAAGTGACTCACATTCAGAATGCTTCATGTCCCTTTCCCCTCTGCTCTCAAAATACACACTGACTAAAAATTTATTCTTCTGCATGAAATAAAATTTAAAGAGTCTAAGCATATTATTTCCTGCCCTTTAGACCCTGAATACTGAAATCATGCTTAAAGTCTAAGGAATTGATAACTGCGCTTCATTTCAAGAGGATACAGAGATGACAAATTTTAACACATTTGTTCACTTCAGGCAGATGCTGTGGGCTATGCAATGCAAGACAACTCAATTCGGAAAAAAGAATACAAACCACAATTATAGGATGCTCACCATAGGAAGATAATGGACAAATAACAGAAAGATCAGAAACTTGAGAAAACATTGTTGGAGAAGACAAGCTAAATGCATTAAAATGTTTAGTACTCAGGGAACAAGTAGAAGAAAGGCTGTGAAAGGTGTAAGCATGAAAAATCAGAGAAAATTGCAGCTTTTCAGGAAGCAGCAAAGGCCCTCCTGGTTGAGACACTTCCAACTATATTAGCAAAATCCTAGTAAAGCACAACCCTGAAAGACCTGACAAACATTCAGGATAACCTTTGGTACATCTAGCCCTATGGATTTTCTTCAAAGTATGACACATCTTTACCAGGAAAAAACTGTAACAGTGTTGGTTAGCTTTTTCACTTGTGCTTAATTCCAGAGTTTGATCAGGAAGCCTGGACTTCATGAGGAGGAGAGTCACACCCATGATATAAGATAGGGCATGAAGAGACAGAGGAAGTACTTCTAAGGAGAGACAAGAATCTGCTCTCATCTGCAACTATCTGTGATGAATCACACTACTACTGTAATTCCTACCATCAAAGAGAACTTCAATAATGTAACAAGAAAAGAAAATAAAGCAAATCAGGCCTCTTTACTTCAATCCCTTTACAAACGCAGTGGTTCAGGAAAAGAATTGGTCAACTGCAATTAGAAGTGTGGAGTAGTAATTCTTTCAACACTAGGTGGCATCAACACCCTGGATGCCATCTGTATTTTCGCCTTTCTTCACTAAACCTTGAACAAAGCAAGAACAGCATCTTGCAAAATCAGTTAATTTTAAGGTGCTGGATATTAAATCTTTTGCCAATGGAGAGGGAAACATAGGACCACGACTGTGAAAATTTTGTTTTCAAATTGGAAAAATGACAAAACTTCACTTTTCAGCAAGTACTTTGTCTGTAAGGCATCTATTATACATGTAACCTACTCAAAAGTAACATTGTTAAAAGCATCTTTCAGAAAAAAATAATTAAAACATACGTAATACTCAAATTTGCACTAAATTCCACTCTCTTGGGAAAAGATGCATGTGACAACAGACCTCACAGATGTGACTGTAAACGATCCAGGCTATGTTATGGTACAGTGTCAGTTACGGTTACAGATGGTTGTAGTACAGTCTCAGTGAGCTCACTTTTAGAAGACTTCTCATGGATGTGTGGTCAAACTGAAAAGCATTGAGAAAAAGAGCTAGGAGAATACCCTGAGGTCCAAGAAATCTATTTCAAGGTAAGAGACTGAACCCAATTCCACTTCGGTTTTCTAACAGAAGGGTAGGAAATGAATAAATCATCAATTACAAATGCCTAAATACAGCAGGATTCCTGGTATCTTTTATGTAACAGAT
The DNA here is from genome assembly GCA_025331215.1 of Actenoides lindsayi. Classification (NCBI taxonomy): domain Eukaryota; kingdom Metazoa; phylum Chordata; class Aves; order Coraciiformes; family Alcedinidae; genus Actenoides; species Actenoides lindsayi. The sequence goes on along the minus strand of WTSP01007343.1, from coordinate 48,946 downwards.
GATAAATAGTAGTTAGGAGCTGCTCAGACTAAAAAGAAACAGAGAATGCCTCCATGATAATGATGCACGTTCAGTTAGTACAAAGGGTAGTTTTTGAGGAGGACATGGTATTAGCCTTCTGATTTGCATCCTTCCCTGAATAAAACTCCATACACCTATATTGAGCAAGGATCTCAGCAAGTTTGTTCTAAACACCAGTGACAACAAGAAGCAGCAGAGGCATTTTCTGAGTGACACTTTTCCCTCTATGACAATCTAAGGTAAATTTTATACTACATTTTCAGACTCAGCAAAAATAAGCTATTGCCATGGGTAATCCAGGAATGGAGGCAATATTACACGGTGTGAAGAAATCTTCTGATAGAGAGCAGAGCTGGATTTTAATAATCAAAATGCTAAGCTAGGAAGGATGAATTCAACTGATGAATACAGTTAATCTTCCAATTATAATCTTCCAACAGGATTTCAGGGTCTCTTCCTTTTGAAGTTAATTGAAGTTTTTTCCACTGACTTCAACAGAAAAAAGATTAGGATCTCTTAAACTCTCTTGATAAATTAATACTTGTGGATTATTTTCATAATTTTAGAGACCGTATCTACAGCTAGAAAATTATTCTTGTTTCATGCAAAGTCCACATTTTAAGCCTGTAGTAAAACAGTAAGAAATAGCCACAGTTTAAAGCTGTCACCCTACTGGCATCCCATTTACTGGACCCAGTTGACATATACTTCATCTTGACTTTAGTCAGCACTGGACATGCTTCTGAATTGCTGGACTTTAAGTCTTTTTTCTTTTTTTTTTTTTTTTTTCAGTTTACCCCTGGAAGTGTTTCAACTGTATTTCTTCCCCTTACCTTCCTAAATTAATACCTGTTATAAATTAATACCTGTTACTAGTGCTAAAAGGGTACTTCTCAAATCTTCAGTCCTTTAGGTCTGGAATGGCAGTACATGCTTACCTATTGCTGCACAGCTGGTGTGACCTCTGAATGCTGCCTTAGAGGTTCCTGGTCCCTAACTTGTCTAAACTCTGACTTCCTGCTGAGGGGTCAGCAAAAGAGACAACTGCCAGATCTATACTGGGCATTCAGTGCCTGGCTAACATAACTTAGTCCTTGTCTGGAGGTCATCTTTAGCTTTAAGATGGTAACTCAAGCACCTGGTTGTTCACATTTAATCTGTACTATAGAACTACAACTTTCATGTTTCCTACAACACATTGTCAGTGTCTTAACAGTCACCAGATGCAAGAATCTTTTAGTTATCAGCTGTCTATGCTGGATTTCAATGATTATCTGTCCACTTTCTACATTTACAAATTCCTTTGCCCCTCCTCAACTTCTAAGACCTGTATAAAACATACATAGACAAATCCTCATTCCTATCTTAGCTTCACCAGATTAAAATAGGCAGAGTTTCTCACTCATGACAGCATGTCAGAAAAGGCTGCACTCTGACATGAGTAGACAGCATGTGATCAGATACTTACCCACACACTTTGGCTCCTTTGAATCCCACTGTGAGGTTCCCTGGCAGATGAGTTTGGTATTTCCTTCTATTTCATAGCCCTCATTGCAGGTCACAAAACATACTGTCTTATAGGAGATATCAGCTGTTGAACAATTAATGTGTCCATTTTCAGGAGCCCGAAGTTTGGGACATGTTCGAACTGGAAAAGGGAAAAAAAAATGCACCAGTTCACTCTGCAGCATTGAGAATCAGCAGAGTTATACTAGTTTGCTCAGGTTTCCAGGGGTGGGATAGGTATTGCCCTGTACACTAGTTTCAGCAGTTTGTACAAATTTAGGCAATATGGCTGGAACAGCACTGACTTTTTCAAGGCTTGATGCCTTCCTCTTCCTGAAACAAAGCGTTACATAGCATGTATGAGGCTGGGCACACACTTACAAGCTCATCTAAGTTCTGAAGTCAGTCCAGCCTAGCAAACCAACTGTGCTCAGAAATGTTCCTAGCCACCAAAGGCATTTGGCACAGTGTGTGGCCTGTGCTAGTAATGCGTATCAGCCTTCAAAAAGGGACAGATGCAGGCAAATGGAATCCTGTGGAAAAATGTGTATCTTTAGAAATTTCTTATCTCCCAGCCATGCCTGAGAGTTCTTTGGGGTAATTTCCAACTGGCAGTCTAGTACAGGCTAAGTGCATGCCAGGGAGGAGGCTAAGAGCTTATTAACAGGGCAGATGACAGCATCCCAGTGCTCAGGAGCATTTTCAGGCACTTTGGAGTCTCCTCATGTAGACACAGACACATGTGAGCCTTCACACATCAGAACAGCAGGCATTCATCACAGGGGCAGGGAAAGAGAGAGTGAAAGAAGGAATACAAGGTATTAATGGACACCAGGAGCATGAGAGATGAAAAGGAACAAATCAGACTGTGGCTGACACTAAAGAGCATGTAGGGTGATCCTCATACTGTCTTATATTTGTTACTGAATGCCAATGCTACAATTTAACACAAAGCTACAATGTAAGCAATATTGATCCCAAAACAGTTGAATGGTAGTAAGAACAAAAAAATTTCAAACTTCAAGCTTTTCTGCTAGGATCTCTTTCCTCTGCATTGCTTCCAACTCTTCTCCAGCCAGTATCTTACACTTCTGCATTTGTCTCTTTACTACCTTCTGTCAAGACCCTGAGCTACGCTTCCTGGCTTTTAGGTCTCTCAAACAGCTAAGCTGTACACACCTGCTGTCTGGCCATGACTATGTGATGGTGATACACGTATGACAATCACGTAATAACAAGCTCAAAGGTGTAGATGCTCATTGGGGACGTAGAGCACCTACTCCTTCAATAATTTATGCCTCCCTTCAGTAACCAGCTACTGATTTGTCAAAACTAGAGGAAAACTCTATGGTTGAAAACTGTGCTCTCAGTTGAAGCTGGCAGATACAGCTCAATATGTTCAATAGTTATTATAGGGGAAAAAAATGCAAAACACACACAAAGGCAAACAGTGTTACTGCTCAAAAATATAATCAAGACTTCAGTTCCCTAAACTCATGGATTGTTTTCCATGGACTGTTCTTTGTGGATTGTTTTCCACAGCTTCTGTTGACCTTGCTGGCAGGAGGGCAAGCTGGTGATGGGTGGCCTCAGAGTTCTGTATGACTTCTCTGCTGTGGTTTGGGATGCCAGTTTTACCAACTAACCCATCCTTGCTCCTGCCAAGTAGGAGGCAAACCACAAGCTCCTCTCCAAATGCACTTGAAAGTAAGCCATTTTGTCAACTTCATCTCCTTTTCCCAGTAGTTGTTTATTCTGCACACTGATGAGACAGGACACACGTACAAGTGGACACAGGGACTGATCAGGTTAGCATACACCATCAAACTAACGGGCAGATAAGCTGAGTGCTCCTTGAAATGAAAGCCAACTATATAAATTCCAGTAACTAAAAGTCCCCCAAAGCTAGAAAAATCATGTTAAATAATGTCTTTTTTGAAAACAGCTATAGTGACACCTGAGTGGAAAAAAAAATCTGTAGCAAAAGCTATGTGGATTAGAAAGAAAAATAAAAAAAAAAAAAAGGAAGGAAATGAAGAAAGAAAAGAAAGACAGAGAATACATTCAGATACACCGGATACGTTTTTGCATTGCCACTATCTCATGTTTACTCTCTGAAAGTACTATTCCTGTGATTGCATATACACAAGCATTGTCTAGGAAGCGCACTGAAAAGTATAAAAAAGATCTTGAAACTTCCATCTTCTAAGAGGTACTCTAAGCTTCAGAGCAATTTCCTAAAATGCTGTATCTTAGCTGTAGTAGAGTAGGAAAGACACTTTTACAGCTAAATCATACATGCTTTATACAGAAGAGAACAGGTTTTCTTTTTACAGTTTCTATGGAAGCCTTTAATACTCAACTTGTGGTAAAATGAAGCAAATGCTACCAAACTCTATGGAATTATTAAGGAAGACTGAATGAATTAAGAGAACTGAAGAGGCTCTTGGCAATGTTAATGTGCCTACATAGAAGGCACTCCCTTCCACTACGTGGTAAGTCCAGCACCTCTTCTGAAGTCCTACACAGCTGTAGTGCTCCTGCCTCCTCAGTGTTTCAATGTTCACGCTTACTCAGTGTCTCAGTATGGCTATGCCAGAAGCCTGTACTATCCTGATTATGGTTCCATGCATTAAACACAAAATCATCCTCTTGTCAACGAGGCATTTTCCATGACCAAGAAGTATTACCATAAAGCCAGTGAAAACAATAACAATGGTATACTCTGCTTCTTCTGTTTTTGATCCTAACATGTTTTTCTGGATTAAATACTTTCGTATTTAACACCACTTTGTAGCTGTTTTGTTCATGGGTCACTGTTAATTGTATGACATTACTGCATTAATCAGTTTTCAATAGCACAGCAGATTTTAGCTAGCAGAGTAACTGAGGAGGTGTTTAATGTCAAAATCCAAAGCAGTGCAAAGGGATTTTTCTTCACCCTTCCTAATTTATGTGACAAAATACTCCTGGGATTAACAAGACAGCTATAAACTGTGCCTTTGATCTTGCTCCCTTTCATAGTCTGAATGAATCAAGGCTACCAGATCCAGCACATGTCAAGGTAGGATTTCTTTTTTTTTTTAAAATTGGAAGCTTCAGTATGATGGAGAATGGTACAAGAAAAGCAAAAATGTATCATTTCAGTGCTTCAAAGGATGTTAACTGAAAGTCAGGACAGTGTCGCAAGGCAGACTTTTCCTTCACCTTCCAGTCAAATTCAACATCATTCAAATTCATGCATCAACACCCAACAGACGAATACTTTAAATAGTCAAAGAAGTCTTCCAAGCACTAGTCTCTTCCATTTCTCTGTAGACAATGAAGATGAAGGATCCTTTTTTTGTGGCTGACTGCAGCTTTCCCCGGACTTTCTGCACTGGAAGCTACTGTGTGACAGACGTTTTGATAGGCAAGTGCTCTTTCCCAACATCCCAATCCACATGAAGTAGTATGCATCTTCAGTCTGTTTTGATGGCTGGAAAGTCAACAGCTCTAAGTCTAGCTTCTCAAGATATCCTCGTGGTACTGGCCAGCAATTTATTTTCTGATCCAACCTTCTCCTTCCTGACTATTGTAACTGGAAACTATAAAGGAAGACTAAGTTTTCCAGGATTATCTTAAGAAGAGTCCTGAAACAAGAGCAGAAGTGAATTGCTTTGTAAGAATGTCCCAAGGAACTGATCTCAAGCTGAAATCTCTCCTCGCAAGCCATGACTTGCTGTTTCTTTAAAGGTTGCAGTGTTTGCTGTAGTAGCAGAAAGTGTTAATGCCTTCAAGGATTTATTCTGCCTTTTCCCCTGAACTTGGGGCAAGAGTTACAGGAGGACCTGAGGACTTCTCACTTACTAGCTTCCAGTGTAGCGTACTAATGTCAAGTACATCCAACTCAAGGTAAACATACTGAACTACAACTTGTGGCTGTTGAGATGAGGGTTGCTGCCTTTTTTTCAGGCCCTTCTTGGAAAACATATCAGACAGGACTACATGGGGATGCAGCTCCCCTTCTCAATCATCAAGAACCCAACCTCAGGTAGAGGCAAGTCATACTGAAGCAAAACTGCATTTCTACATATTTGTAAGAGCTCTACAAATAATGGTTTTCAGGATGCTCTCTCCCATGTCTCCTTCCCTTCACACCTTCTGTGTATTTCTCTTCCAGCTGACATTCTCTTACAGTAAGCTTCTATGATAGTGCCAGGTGTTCCCTAGTGAAATGCCACTCGAAATTTTTCTGAAGACCATGCTCACAACTCAAGCTTTTTGATTTTTCATAAGGAGCTGTAAGAAAGCAAAATGGAATTCTTCCATGGTTAATGCCTCCCAGTGCCAATGACCACCTCTGCAAGGTATCTGGTGGATATTCTCAAACACGCATGTAGAATAGTCTTGTTATGTGTTTGACTACTCAGCAGGTTTGCTGAATTTACATAACACAGACAGAAAATTCACAGAAACTAGGTGGAGAGAAGTTTAAGGAAAGAGAGTGTAGATTCACTTACAAAAGACTTTATGCCTAGTAAATACTGCTCTGCATTTTCTATTGTAACTTTCCACCTTCCATTTTAGGAAGAAGGGAAATGGAGTGATTGGAGTGTGAGTTTACCTTTGGAACATTCTTTCACCCAGGAGATAACGGGATCAGATCTCCAGGCCCAACTATGTAGTGAGCAGAGAAAGACACTGTTAAGAACAAACTAATCTAACAGAAAAGACATTTTACGTGACATCCATACCTCTGCAAGTAGCCTCTGATCCCGACCATTGACCATTTGGTTGACAAAGGCGGATGCTGCTTCCCACGAGATCAAAACCTGCTCTACATCGGATTCCACACGCAGCATTAAAGTAATTGTTGCAGACATTCTGGACAAAGTAACCATTTTCAGGGGGCTTCAGTTCAGGGCAGTGAACAACTAAATAATTAAATGACAACAAAGTCATGATGTTAGCTGGAGTGCAACAGGCTACTGAAGGAAAATAATATTTTACATTTTCAACTCAACTTGCATCTTAATACTTTTGTTGTTTTGTAATGACTCAGAAGATCTTGCATGCAATTTGACATGTCCTTCACAGTGCAAACACAAGTACAAAATTGTTCCAGCACTGCACTGTGCATTCCAGCGGTATCTTGTTCCTGGATGGAAACACTTACCTTCACAGGTTTGTCCTACAGCATGATATCCCTCTCGACATGTACAATCCTCAATGGAGGTACTTCCTGGTGGAGAAGTATGATTCTCATCAGGACACGAGATGCAAGTGCTGATTCCACCTGGTGAACCTTCAGGCTTGTATGTTCCTGGTGGACAAGCTGTTGAGCAGAAGAAAACATGAAAGAAAGGAGTTCAGGATATCCATCTTTGACAGATAGCATAATTTTTCAGTTGCGCTGCTTTACTTTGTTACTTTTTTTTCTCTACTTCCTACACCCAGTGTTACCTAGGGCAGGAGCATTCTCCACTTAAAGTAGAGTTCTTACACAGGTGAACTAAAGCCCACCAAACTCAGTGGAGGTCTCTCCAGTGACTACCTGTGGATTGACATTAACTTCATGATTAATATTCTTGAAAAGAAGCCCAGTCTCAGAAGACACACCAGATTTTCACTGATAAAACCTGTGCTGACTCACAAAGCCATTCTTGATTCAGAAGTGCAACAACTATGTTAGACAAAATCCTTGCCATTCAAAACTACACTGAAGTTTAAAGCATACAATTTCTTAATAACAAGCTAGCACAAGCTAGCAAAAATCCCTTACCTTAATTACATGTTACAATTATATATGATCTACATACCGTATTTGCTAAAATGTATGAACAACAATGAAGTGATTATTCCAAGCTGCTGTTCCCTGCAGCTTTTGCACTCATTTATATCCCATTTAATATTTTTAAACCTGTGCACCTACATGCACAAGCCTAAAGAAGATTCAGGAGATGTCTTCAGAGGCAGGAAAAATGCATAGGGGAAAAACACCTCTCACTAGAGCACTTCAGATTGGTTGGGTAAGTCTGAGTCTTATCTTGCTCTGCCTTGAATCATATTCTTCAGGAAACCATAATTATCTTTATTTATTTCACAAGAACCATGTGAGAAACAGGGAAGTGACTGATCAACAGGTGCTGATAAAGTGAAGCACTGATTGATCAGATCGCTACTTGAAACAGAACTCAAAGACACTTGTGCTGAAAAACATACCTCCTGATGTAAAGTTCAGGAAATATTTTAAGAAGGTAATGTAATACCAGCACTAAAACCAAGCCAAAAAAGCTCTAATTTCATAAATTTCACTTTCTATAAACCTTCCTAATGGCCACACTTTCTCTTGCAGACTGCAAATCAGTCTCTCATTTCCTCCTCTCAGTACAGTCACGTGGTACCATCTGATATAGCTCTGGATGGTATGAAGAACCACACAGCTATAAACACCCTCAAGTGCCTTCCTCCTCTGTGCCTGGAGCAAATGTCTCCTATTCAGGCCTATTTCCTGAAATTCAGAGATTTTGGGAATACCAGTTTTTTCTTTGGTAGATGCTGGACCAGATCTGTTTGTTCTGTGAGTTAGGCGCTGAGATACTTTTGCCTTATTAAAGAAAACAACTTCCTGCTTTCTAGGCAATGGAGGGAAAAAACAAAACTAAAACCAAAAACCCCATCGTCTTCTTCCTCACCTGTCATGTGAGAATTCACTTTCATAAGCCAAATTTTAAGGATAACACCTTAAAAAAATCAATCCATAGGAACAGTTAGCAGTTCTTTCCAGAACCATGGTCTTTCAAATTAGCTTCCAAACATATTTTTGCTTACTTTTCAGAAAAAAAATGCAGTTTTATTTTGAAGAAAGCAACCAAGTGGCTAGCAGTTATGAGGCACTTTGGATGCTGTAAACTGACTACACAAATCCGTATTTTCAGACAGTTTTAAAGTGACAGTCAAATGTGTAAGCAGTAAAGGATGTAAGTACAAATAAAAGCATTTCAGGAAGGAAAAAAGGCAGAAAAATCCAATCAGGATTAGAGCTGGGAATTTTTGATCTTTGAGACTTTTGGAAAAGCATTTGTAAAAAGATAATTTTCTTGTAGTTCACCTGCTCTTCCTGAATAAGACATTCCTCTTGGATTGTTACTGCTTCTTCTCTTCTGTGCAGAAGTCTCCTTGGACATTGGGTCTCTGAAATATTCTCTCATGCTTCATATCACCTCCAAACTGGCTAAGTATCAGAAGTATTTTTCAGACTCTCTGAAATACTTCCCTGTGGCACTTGGTTAAAGTCTGTGCATCTTTGTTAAAACTAACTGGTATTCAACACAAAGTGATGTAGTGCATCCAAAAGGATACAGGAAAGAGCCAACATTAAGCATCACAGGGGGACCGGCTGTATGGCAAAGCTGATTTCCATGTGCCAGCAGAAGTAAATTTGTCTCTTCTGGTCTATGCGTAGCATATAAAATTAATTCTAAAATAAATGTTTCATTAAAAAAAACCACAACAAAACCCCAACCTAACTTCTCTCTTCCCTGCAGCTGCACCTGAGATGAAGAAGCAGCAGCTCTTCTCTGCTTCTGTTTTGAGAACTATGGGATAAAATAATCACCCATTCCAAGACACAGGTATTTTTAACAACAAATCCAGTAATTTGCTTAGGGCTTTGAATCAGTCTGGCTCTGACAAAAACGGTTCATTCTGAAATTAGACTTAGAATTTGCTCTTTCCAGTGAAGCAGCAAGAGGTAAATAATACTGTTAAAATGGTTATTAATATCTATATTGGGAAAGACAACTTTCCCCAACTGTTCTGACTCTTTGTGTGCTTTATATGCTTCCCACTGCCTTTTATAAAGTTGAACTACATCCTATCTTGCCTTTTTATGTAGACTTTTCTCCAAGCCTGAGTCCTGTCTCATTCGCCCCATATCTCCCCTAGGTGTATTCAGCTGTCAAACTCCACAAAAGCTACATCAGAAATTTGCACAAGATAACACTTAGTTACAGAGTAATTTCCAAGTGTGTGAGATCACACAGTCTACCCTGTGATGCCAAGAGATGGTTTAAGAATGGAGCATAAACACACTGACCTCTGTGAATTTCCATCACAGACATAGAGATTATCCTGGCCACATCTTAAGTTAAAAGTATCCAAAATCAGCTGTGGAAGAGCTGAGCTTTGGCCCTCTGCTGCACACAGGACTTGTCCATATCTGACCCAGATAAACCGCAGACCCATCTCCTCCTGATCTAGACAGCATCAGAGCATGGCCCAAGTCTACATACATTCAGAGGCAAGAAGGGCAAGCACATCTGAAGAGCAGATGTGACCCCTTCCATGAGTGATCATACAGGTGTCTCTCTGGGGTCTCTCCCAAGAATCAAGCAGTGCCAAATTTTCACTGCATTCTAGACACCAGTCTGCACGCAGTGACATGTCCTCTATATCCACAAAAAACTGACCACAGGGAAAGATCATATTCTCCAGTGTTAATCTGCAAGAATTATTTAATTTTTTTTCAAGGCTTGCTTCACCTTGCCAATAATGTGATGGTATAAAAAGGCTGAAAACAGTGTGTGAATGAACCCCAGTGTAAATAAGCATCAATATAGCACAGTCAAGAATGAAAAAAAAAAAGGATTTTAAAATGGAAATATAATTTTAACAGTATCATCCTTTAAACCCAGAAGATACTTATGTGCACATTTGCATACGTGAACTCAACAAGAGATTTAACTGCTGCCTATATATGTTGTTCCTTGACCAGAAGCAAGGGGTGGAGAAAGGAAATGCTTTTGTGTAATGTAACTCTCCTCTTGAGACCAGAATAGTGAATACCGAGTTACACCAGAGGATTACCTCTTTGTTACAGGAATGAAAGGATATCTGGAAGCAGGGATTAGTGTGCTAATTCAAACAAGCATGGGCCCCAAACTCCCCAAGCACACAAAGATGGCTCACATTGAAGCTGTCATCAACAACAACCTGCTTTTACAAACCAGTAGATATTCATCAACAATTCACATTCAGATTCTCTTGTCCATGAGAATAAGAGTGTAACAACCTTCTGATAAAAAAGGGGAATGAAGTAATACATGCTTACTTCAGCATGCCTTCTGCATTTTCCTTCTTAGTTATGCTCTCCTAGGGTATACAACTAACTAAAAAATAGAAGAAAATCCCACATGTGTCTTCTGGTTTTGAACACAACAGGGCTAGACCACCAACAGAACACACTTTCTTGCTACTTTATAAAAAAAAATTATGTTGTGCATGAAAAATACATCACTAGAAAGGAAATATAACACAGGTTTGCTACAAAGAAATACCCACAGGTTAGGCATAGAATCATAGAATTATAGAATGTTAGGGGTTGGAAGAGACCTCTAGAGATCATAGAGTCCAACCCCACTGCCAAAGCAGGATCACCCAGGGCATGGCACAGAGGAATGCATCCAGGTGGGTTTTGAAAGTCTCCAGAGAAGGAGACTCCACAACCTCTCTGGGCAGCCTGTTCCAGTGCTCTGTC
>WTSP01007343.1:5534-15887 GCA_025331215.1 Actenoides lindsayi | reverse complement strand
TGACCCCTAACCAAAGGCTCCCTGCTGTATAACAGCAGAGGAAAAGAACAAGGAAAGGAAAAGAAATATTCAACGTTTGAAGGGGGGGGGGGGGGAATAAAAGAGACACAAGTCTGTATTTAAACCAACTCTGTGTGTCTGGTGGTCCAGTCAGTATATTGTTTCTTTCTGTGAAAGCACAGTGACATAAGGCACAGGACATCATAAGCTCACAACCCAAGTAACAGCCTGTATTGCTTGGCCTCTTCCCTCCAATGTTTTGTGGCATTTCACATAATTTTTGTTTCCTTTGACTCACATTCCTCTATTCTGAGGCACCTCCCTCCCTCTCCAGCAAGTGATTTTGAAAGCCGTTTTTTCCCCAACAGAAATTTCATATATTAAGATGTGTGTTCACTTAACCTCTATACTTGTTAGCATATACAGAGGTTGTTCCATCTATTTAACTGGTGCCCAACAACTTCACAGACTGTATATACACAAAGATGATTTTTTTCATGACAAGGCTCTGCAGTCCTGTCATGAATTGTCAGCTTCCTCAATAAATCTTAAAGCCCACTAAACAGTACTTGGAATTTAAAAGGATCCTGAGAAGCTGTTTCTTTGGTATGAATATCCACATCTACTTCCAATTCTACAATCAGATGAAACTGAACAAGCAGCCATATCTCAAAATAAGGTGCTGAATAACCTATTTAATTAAGCACACAGTCCGCTTGGTCACTATTATATATCAATAATAAGGGATAAGTACAAACAAAATGAAACAAATAATGTTCTCGATGACTGCAGAGAAATGCACAGGGCCACTAGAAACAGCCTGCCTTTGACCATTTTAGTATCTATTTTTTTGTCTGCACTTCTTTTACAGGAGTGATAGATCAGTCAGTTTCAGTAATCCTTCCAGATCTCAAATAAAACATTCTTTTCACGTTAGCAAAAAGTTATTACCATCTGTATTGTATTCACTGTCTGTTTAGTGTGTACAAATACCTGGCAGACTCTCCATTTTCTTTGTGCCAGTAATAGTTCTTGGAATTAAAAAATGAAGTCTTGTGCAACAAAAATCTTGTTCAAAATTCTCCTCTAGATATACACTACTATAAGGCAAAATGAAATCCTTTTAGTACAGTCACATGACCAGCTAAAATTTTAATTTCTGTGGTTTTAATATTAATACAGAGTTTGTAACACAAAATCAGGGAATGAGTAGCATTCAACACTAAAGGCCTCTTCAGACATTTGACAGCCATAGCAACGATGTTGTCAGAAGTTCTTTGTTACTGTCTCGATTACATTTTCTGCATCTAATCTGTAAACATTTGATCTTGGGCCTGATCTCTGTCCTTACTCCTGTGCTTTGTCTTTAAAAAAGATTTTTGAGCATATAGAACTGGCTATTAATGTATAAAAGGGAAACGAACTGAAACGCTTTAATCTGTTTGACTTTACAAACTAAACCTTTGATAACATCAGACAACCCCAGGATCCTTGCCAGAAGAAGCTTGCCTTAAAAGGTTTCAACTGGAATACAGCTTTCAAAATAACAACATCCAAGCATTCACTGCAAAAATTAGTCTGCTCCCTGTATACCTTGTAGGGAATACACTACCCAAGGGCTACAAAAGGAATGCTACCTGTTAACAGATCAGGAAGAACCATCACTGCACCTCAGAAGCAAAACAGAAAGCCCTCCACTAGAGAGCCACTCAGCTCTTCTATACCAGTAGAACACTTACACTGATTTTCATCTTAGGAATTACATAAAACCTACAAGCCATGGGATGAGTTCTGAATAGAATAAGATGATTCTTTATGACAGAGGGTCACTTATTCATTATAAAAGAAACAATTCAAATTTTACGTATTACAGAATTAATACAATTGCATATACAACATATTCACTATTAAACATATTAAAATGAATAAATTATACTTTATTAGAAAAAACAAGTCCTAAAACAGTATTCTATTGCAATGTACACAATTCTCATTATCAATACAGGCTGGGAGATGAGGTGATAAAGAGCAGCTCTGCGGAAAAGGACTCCGGGGTTCCAGTGGATGAGAAGCTGGACATGAGCCAACAATTTGTCCTTGCAGCCCAGAAGGCCAATCACATCCTGGGCTGCATCAAAAGAAGCGTGGCCAGCTAGTCAAGGGAGGTGATTCTGTCACTCTGCTCTGCCCTCATGAGACCTCACCTGGAGTACCATGTCCACCTCTGGAGTCCTCAGTACAGGAAAGACATGGACCTGATGGTCTAGAGGAAGGCCACAAAAATGATCAGAGGGCTGGAACACCTCTCCTACAAGGACAGACTGTGGGAGTTGGGGTTGTTCAGCCTGAAGAAAACTCCAGGGAGAACTTACAGCAGCCTTCCAGTATCTAAAGTGGGCCTACAAGAAAGCAGGAAAGGGACTGTTTACAAAGGCCTGTAGTGACAGAAAGAGGGGCAATGGTTTTAAACTAGAGAAGGGTAGATTTAGATTGGACATTAGGAAGAAGTTCTTTACTACGAGGATGGTCGAACACTGGAACAGGTGGCCCAGGACAGTGGTGGAGGCCCCATCCCTGGAGACATTCAAGGTCAGGCTTGATGAGGCTCTGGGCAACCTGATCTAGTTGAGGTTGGCCCTGCTTACTACAAGAGGGCTGGACTAGATGACCTTTACAGGTCCATTCCAGCCCAGGGCATTCTATGATTCTATGTCTTAATTTCTCACAGATGGCTTCAGAAGCAGATCTGTATGTCATTCACAAAGGGAAATGGCAATGCTAAATCCTTTTGCAAAGCTCATCCTGTGTTCCAAGGCTCCTTTGCTTTCGTCCTTCCTTCAGGTAAAAAAAAGTCCAAATCTCTCAGGAAATTTTATGCAAATAAATATTCTGGAAAAAATTAAAAAAACCCCCAGTATTGGGATCAACAATATTTTTTGGTGGAGTTGAGGTACCTTATCACTGAAACCTGAGCAATCCTAAGGAAGTTGGTCATGTCACAGGAGTAATGCAAAGGTAGGAGGTGACAAATACTGTTCCCCTTAATTAAGACACAAATATTGTTATTCCTCTACATAAAAAGCGTTGACTGTACCTCCTATGCCCCCTCTCTAAAACAGCAAAGGTGTAACTTCACGACCTTTTTTTCTGATCACTGAACACTACTATTTTCACTGCTCCACTCAAATAAATCTTATCCTCTCTTTAGGTTTTGTTGCCCTTTTCAGGAGAGTAATAAAAAGATATTCCACAGTTAGATGTTTTGGTTCCCAGCTAATACCTTCACCACTTTCTTTTGCACTGCTACAAAAGCTCTAAAGAATGAGCTCTTACCTATATAGAAGAAAGTAACTAATATAAAATCTTTCCTTGAATATTCCCCTTGCAGGAACTGCACTCATAATTTAGGGAAAAGATATATCTATAGAATTAAACTGGATATTTAAATAGTGCTACAAGTAATAGGCTGTTGAAGATAACAATCAAAAAGAACTTCAAAAAATGGGAAAGAAAAGCTTGTTTAAATTACAGTGATTTCATGCTGGTCTAGTCTTGTATTACAATGGTTTTCACTTCAGTTAAGTAATGTGTTAATTCTACCAATTATTTTCTCATGCTTAGTTGATGCAACAATGTGTCGGTCATCAAAATCATGTCCTTAATCTATGCATCTGCTTTTTCATCTTTCCTGTCCTTCTCATCCCTTCTAACTTCAACTTTGATCTTTTCTTTCTGCAGTGTCACTCTCTCTGCATGTAGTCATCTTCCACTTGTCTTTTACACTTCTCCAACTTCTATGTTGGTTTGTGTAACAGAGAATGAACTTTCCAATCTCTTGTCAATAACGAAGTGCAAGAATCCTAACTGAACTATTTTATTTTGTTTGCTTTGCCACAACAAGCATCTCCCAAGCATCTCTAAGTAACTGGCATGTATGACCTGAGTAAGTCTCACAACTGAGTCAAACATCCTCACTCTATGGATCAAAGCACTCAAGTGAAAAACTGAGGCATGTTTATGGCCAGGAAATGTAAGGACGTGTCATCTGGGGAAAGACTGACAGATCTAGCACTCTAGCCTTGAGAAAAGAAGGCTTGAGGTCCTCTTATCCATGTATAGCAATACTCAATGTAGGGGGGGGGGGGTGGGCAGAGTAAAGAAGATGGATCCAGACTCTTGTAATTGGTAGCATGAGGCAAGAAGCACAAATTGAAATATATGAAGTTCCACTTAAACAGAGGAAACAACATTTTTGCTAAAATGGTGATTGACCATTGAAACAGGTTTCCCAGAGCAGTTCTAAGATCTCCATCCCTGGACATATTCAAAAGTCAAACGGACACAGTCCTGAACAACCTGATGCTGTAGACCTTGTTTTGCACAGGGGGGTTGGACTAGCTAGTCTTCAGAGGTCCCTTCCAATCAGAACAATTTAGTAATTCCGTGCTTTTGTGATATGGAAGGAATGTATTTGACTCCCAGTTCTAAGCATTTTTTATTAACCTGACCTTTTCCCCTCTTTCTACAACGTGGATTCTACCTGTAGTGCCTGTGTTACATTCTCTACTCTTTAAGTACTATTGCACATTTAAGAAGTGACATATTATAGTGTCTGAAAAGAGTAAACCATTCCTACTACAGAGAGCATAGCTGTGCACTCCAAGTCTAAGACAATCACCTTCACATTGCATAAAGACTGTTTATTCCCCACAACATCCAAAAAAGACAAACATCCCCCAAACCTCTATTGCCTTTGCAATGACGGAGCTGCTACAGAGAATTTTGACCTACACGCTTGTTTCACACAAGTGCTTAGACTGTTGGATCTGCTGATTTAAAATTGGGTGGCTTGCAGTTATGAGCTCTGAATTAGAATGAACTGAATGGACTTAGTTTCCAGTTACAACTAATATACATATCCTTCATCTTCTATCACCCTGAACAACTTCTAAATGGGACATTAAAAGACAAGTCTTGTTATGTACACAACCA
Organism: Actenoides lindsayi; assembly: GCA_025331215.1. NCBI lineage: Eukaryota > Metazoa > Chordata > Aves > Coraciiformes > Alcedinidae > Actenoides > Actenoides lindsayi. The sequence continues at coordinate 10,895 of WTSP01007343.1, read as the reverse complement.
TTCCCTCAGCTCTTCGTGCTGTACAACCTTTTAACAAGTTTATCAGGACTTTAAAAAAGTTGCTTGAGGCCTTATATGCTGCTATGCTGTGTGCCATATTCAAAATACTGCCTTGTTAATAGATCTCAGTTTGATCTGAAAAATGAAATATTCTAGTTTTCTTTGTGTGTGAGCAATATCCATCATTAATATCACCGAGTTGTTATTTGATTTCTCTAGTACCGCTCTGGTCTTTTGCTAATACGGGACTCAAGTTAATAAGGGACTCGAAAATATTTTACTGAATACGTAATTAATCTTCATGTATTTTCAGACCAAGCATTCACACCACTATTGACTAGTCCGTCTGCCAAATATTAGTTTCTTTTTTGTTTTAAGCATTCATCACTTAAAAAAAATGCAGGGAAAAAAGCTGAACAGAATAATTAATTCCAAAAGGACAAACACGATTCATGACCTGGCTCATCTACTGCCAGCTGTCACTGCTCAACTACATTGTGAATATCTTCTTTTGCTCCAGTACTGCTAGAAATGAGCAACATGAGCACAGTTATCACTGATAAGAGTTGTCCCAGCCCAAATGGGTGTGAGGGAGCATTTGGGCAAGAAACAGGACAGGCAATTGGACTCCCTGTTTCACTGTTTACACTGAATATGCTCAACAGAGCACCACAGTTCTGAATCACAGAATCACAGAATGACTTGAGTTCGAAGAGACCTTAAAGATCATCCAGTTCCAATTGCCCTGCCAAGGGCAGGGACACCTTCCACTAGACCAGGTTACTCAGAGTCTCATGATAAAGCTTTTCACATGCTGCCTGTCAGATTCAAGGAGGTTCTTCATCTTCCTGGTTGAGGTTACCACAGAGACACTGAACCAGAGGGAACATCATAATTTTAACAGGAGCTTTTGTTTTGAATGGTATTAACATAACAGAGAATTAGGTAGCTCAAAAATTTGAACATGGTCCTGATCACTCAAAGAGCCTACCTGTTGCTAAAGGCAATAGTGCTTTTAATTTCTGCACCAAAATCAGTCATAAAATTCTAAGCACCACAAACATACTGCGTCACCTGTAAAATCTAACTTTCAAATTTCAGTAACAAGTGGAACTGGAGGACAAAGGCTAAAAATGTGTCACAAAACATACAAAATATATTACATACAGAGTATTAATGCTGACATTCACATCAGGAAATACTGCTAAATATGATGTATTTTCCTGGAAAGGCATCTCATAAGTCCAGGAAATTAATTCAAAATAAACCAACTTGTTTTGTCCTGACTTCTTAAAAATTTTAATGCCTGGAATTTATTTCTGACTTTCAGAACAGATAATTCAGTACCTTTTCTGGTTTGTCTTTGTATATCTGGAGCAAAGCATGTGGTAAGGCTGATTTCTTTGTGAAGGTGCTAGCTTTAAAGGACTGGGGATCAGATGGTACTTACTGTATTGTCAGCCCCTCCAGCAAAGGCTGTGAGACAAGAGGAAAAAAAAATTGGTTTTCTCAGGAAAAGTTATCTATTCCTCAAACATTTATGCAAATATTACCCAGACACTATAGTGACGAAAGGTTCCATTGACTGTGCTGTTAGTTCAGCTATTTTATCAGGAAGATTTGTGCTGATTCCTGCAACAATGTCTCATGTTTCTCTCTTTCCCTCTGCTTCTGTATGTTACACTCGGAAATGGTAAAAGGCTTTGTCATACTATGCTGTAAACAGTGTGCTTTCTATGGGAGGCCTATCTTGGCAGATACGCAACACAGTGCATGCTGGCACATCTTTCTGCATCCCCAAACCTCCTCTCCTCACTTCGCACATGGCTGACGGGCAGAACACAGGTCAGGAAGGCCACGGTACACAGTGCAGTGCAGATCATTCCAGGCAGGAACATTCAGCTCAGCTCTCACATTCGGAAGTTATGAAAATGTTAGATGTGCTCCAATCATATGACCTTGTAAGGCTTACGACTAGACGAGCTTCCTGTAGCCCAGGGAAATGGTCTGAGGTAGGTATATGATGGGAAGACAAGGAACAACTACACAGTAATATGAGTTTTCTTTCTGGTAGTGCCCAACTCAGTAACAAGAGAAACAGAATACCCTTCTTTGTGCCAAAAAGAGTATGTTCTCTCATGGTTGCTCCCTTTTCCCCAGAAAGTTATAATTCTTTCCCTTTGTCATTTTATGCTTAGCACATAACAAGTAGAGAACATCAGCAAGGCTAGAATACATTAACACTGGTGGAATGGATCAAAATGAAAGGGTTTTTCATGCAAATGAAAAGCAGACTTCAGGTGACTAATTTCCCAAACATTAGTAAAATCCATGTCCTTGTCAAAATACAGTGGCCATTTACACAGTTACTAGAGATCTCTCTTAAACACCGTAACAGCCTCTCTCCTTCTGAAAGGGCCCCAATGCACACATGGCATCTCCTATTCAAAGCAGATGGGAAAGTCAGAAAATGTCAGCTCATCACTGTATCAGTCAACTATATCCCACACAGCATTATCAAAAGGTGTTTCTTGCAGGTGGAAGTCATAAAGCACTCTATGCAGTTGTGAAAAGCATCAAACTATAATCGTCCTTTCTTCCTTAAAACTTCATGAAGGGCATTCAGAAAACAGAGACTGTCAACTGCAAAAACCTGATGCACTTTCCACAGAATTTCAAGATTTTCACAGAGACCATGATATAGATTAAACCTAGCTTGTCTTCCAAGGTTTTCCTTCTACTCTCTAAATCCCCAAATATCTTTGAATACTTATCAAAGTTTAGGGTCAGGGCAGCCTGCTGGACCTAGACACTCTCTGTTAGCCCTCCTCCCTCCCCAAAGGGGAAGAGAAAAGAAATACAGGAGAGAAACTTAGTGATTAGAACAGGAAAACAGAATAGCTTTAATGAAAATAATAACAATAATAAATGGAATATATACAAATATGTACAAAACCAGCATTGAACCCAGCCCTCCCTGATGGCAATTATGTCACCATCACCACTGATGCTATGGAGTAGGCACTGGGGTCCCAGACTGGGCCTAGCAGCAGATGGTAACTGTGTTCAGGAGTTGGATTCTGGTACCAGATTCAGGAACACACAGATCAGGATCAAAGGCAGAACAGACAGAGTCCCCCTCAGATGTCAGCCATTGAAGAAGAGATGAAGAAAGAATTTGACTCTCAAGATGCCTCGGTTTTATTAGGAATATGCCATATATGGACTGGAATCCCTCGTTGGCCAGTTTGGGGTCACCTGTCTTGTCCGCTCCTCCCTGCAGGTGCAGCCTCTCACTTTCTGCACCTCCAATGTGGTACACAAGATCCAGCAGTGGCCTTGGTCTGCACACCAATCCTTGGTAGTAATTCTAAATATCAGGTGTCATCACTGCTAGAAGATGACACTGTCTGCAAAAACATACTTTAACTTCAGACAGTGCAGTTAGTTAGAAGAACTAAACTGAAAAGTAGAATCACTGAACAGAATTGTTCTTGTTCTCACTCAAACCAGGGCAATACTGCTGATCAAACACAGTAGTGCAACAAGCATTAAACAATATGCTATAATGAGCATCTCAGAGACTGAAGAACAAAAAGAAAACCATAAATCCGAGTTCTTTTGTTTGCTGATTTGCCATTCTCAAAGGCACCAAGTTGCATGAGCAAAGTACTTGGCTAGGAGCTGTGCAGAAGTGTAAGCATAGATGGTAACTTGAATGCCTTCAAGACAGGTTTTAGTAAGCCATAAACTCTGCATGAAAACATTGCAATCCATTCCATCTGATAGCAATTATTTTTATGCAACATTTTGCATTGCTGGTATTTATCCCTAGTACTAGTATGAACATATTGTTGGAGTATATTCAAAGGTATAAAAATTGTGGTTTGGGAGGGCACGCAGTCCAAAGTGTTAAAGAGAACTGACAAGTGACTTTTTTCAAGCCATGAAAAACAATTCTTTAAAAAGCAAAGAACAGAATATTCACTAGTATTTTTTGCCTTTTTTTTTTCATCAGAATTACGAAGTGCATTGCTTCTAGGGCTAGTAGAGAAGGAAGAACATGGGGGATAATGGAGAAGAGGCAGGTGTTTAATTCAGGGTCTAAACTCAGGCTGTGTAACTTACACATCTGCAACTGCCTTCATACTTGATGGAAAGGGAGAAATTGGAACAAAGGGCTGCAGCACACCTAATGCAGAACTGTCATAGAGAGGCATTGCACATGGGGATGACCTGACCAACAGCCGCTACTAGGATCCAGATTCTCAGGTTGAGGCACTTTAGTCTGTGCCTGAAGCCACGCTGTTTTGCTTCTGAATCCCACAGTGATGAACTCCGTTTGCCTCATTGAACTGACGAGGCAAAAGGGTACACAGCAGTATCCTTTAGCGATTCTTCTAAGCCATGTATTTTAGCTTTTAAAAACAAATTACTTTTAAAGGGAAGATAACAGATGGCTAATCTGCTAAATACCAGACTTCCACTCACACATCTCTGCTTAGACCACAGTTTTGGGAGAACAGACAAATTTCCAAAGAATAGGTTTTCAACCAAAGAAAATCTTAACCCTGCTTAGCATCATAGATGATACTAAACAGATCACTTTTTGCCCATTCCAGCCAAAAAGCCAGAGAAAGAATGAACTACTTAGCAACTTAAGATAGCCCCATTTCATGCTACGTCTAAAGAAAATGAACAATGTGCAGATGTGTATATTACCTCTCACCCTGCTGTATTAATCTTGTGAGCAGATCTTATACAAGACTGCAGTATGCAGGACAAGTACTTTACATAAACACTACATTGATTAAAAGTGGTGATTTAGAGATGACACTAATGAAGGCTGACAGGAACTCCACTCTCAATTTGCTCGGTAATCACTAACTACCAGCTCTGCAATTGCAAAGGTGACCACAGAGATAAATCAGGTTGACCAGGGAACTACAGGCCTGTCAGTTTAACTTTCACTACCAGGAAAGCTGAAGGAGCAGATCATCCTGGGTCCTATTATGCAGTACATGCAGGACAACCAGGTGATCAGGCCCAGGCAACAGGGGTTTATGAAGGGCAGGTCCTGTTTAACAAACCTGATCTCCTTCTATGACAGGGTGACCCGCTTGTTTGATTAAGGCGTGGCTGTGGATGTTGTCTATCTTGACTTTAGCAAGGCATTTGACACCATTTCCCACAGTGTTCTATTAGAGAAATTGGCTGCTCTTGGCTTGGGTGGGCATACGCTTTCCTGGGTGAAAAACTGGTTGGATGGACAAGTCCAAAGAGCTGTGGTCAATGGAGTTAAATCCAGTTGGCTGCCAGTCACGAGTGGTGTCCCCCAGGGCTCAGTACTGGGGCCACTCC
>WTSP01007342.1:43444-76056 GCA_025331215.1 Actenoides lindsayi | reverse complement strand
AACGGGTAGAGTGGAAGGTTCTGGTGGGGTGGAGCGGTGGTATTGAGGGGTGATTGGGGGGGTGGGGGAGGGGGGTGGAAGAGAAGTGGGTGCTATTTTTTTTTTTTAATAATTTCTAATACTGTGGTAAAATTAACTCAAATTAGGTGTAAACTCTAAGGATATTTTTCTTTCCCATTTAATTTCACTCTTCTCCTCAAAATAATGGAAAAGATTACATGAAAATGTAAAACTTTTACTTGGATAAACAAGTAGAAAGATCCCAGTTGTTATTTGTGGTTACAAAATGCTTATGCTATCCAGAAGCATGAGTGATTTTTGGATAAGTAGTAAGATTAATGTGTAAGAATTTCCATTATATTAACAGTTCTGGTTTAAAACTACTGTATTGTAGCTTTCTACAACTGCGTGATGACTGTTATCTATCTTTCTTCAGTTGGAATGGACAAGTTACTTTGATTATAATGAGATTATGCTAATATTCTTTAAGTACAAAGTGAGATAAAGTATGGTATGTGCACAGCATGACAAAGTATGTCCTGTACAGTTCCGTCATTTGCTGGAGATTGTGCTAGACAAACAATTGTCCTGAAAAACAAAAGTCCTGAAAAGGATTGTACTTCTTTGTTGGTTCGGTTTGGTTTGGTTTTCCCTTTTGCTTCTAGAGAGTGCTGAAGGAAGGCTTTTCATTCTTTTTCTGTTGGGTAGGAAGGGGGAGCGGAAAATTTTGGGCTGCTTGCATAATTGTCTATGTGGAGTGAAAGTAGATTTATTTCTTATCCCAAGGGAAAGCAGCTGAAGTCTGTGCCATAGATTTTTATTTCTCTTTTTTAATTTTATTTTTAAAAAAATTTAGAAAATAAGCAAACAATTCAAGGAAGCTTCTGTGTGCTTTTGATCAATTTTAGGGTTGGTATTATGTATGCAGTGTTGATAAAGAGAATTATATTGTTTTATGTTTATGCAACACCTTCATACTAGGATTTCAAGTGCAGTTGTCCCTGTTACAGGAAAACCTAAACTCTTCATTGTCTTTATTAAAACCAAATGCAGAAATAAATTAACCATTTTAATGGGAGGGGCAAAAATGATTTCGTTTTCTGGGTTTTTTTGTTTGTTGTGGGTTTTTTTGTTGTTTTGTTTTTGCTTTTTAGGGGAGAAGATTCAAGCCTGTCTAGTTTGTAACAATTGCTATTTAGTAATTTGTCATAGTTAACAGTGCTGCCTTTTTTCTTTGAAATACAGAATTCTGTGTTGATTTCAGGTGCCTAAACATTACTTTTTTTTTTACTGTTTGTCCAGAATTAAGTATGCCAAAGTAACTCTGGGCTTCAAGACTTCAGTGTGATGTTTGTGATTCCTAGTGAACTGTGGAAAAGAATTCTTCTGAAACACCATAGTTGTGTATAGGAATCAAAGGACAAGGAGGTTTCCTAAACATCTGAAAACCCCAAAGTATAGCAGTTGAACTGCTATAACCTACCCATAATTATTTTGAAAATATTTTCTACCATAGTATGTAGAGGTTCAGGAGCTAAGAACAATTTATAACATACTGAATGTCAACCACCTTGGCAAGTAATGGTCCTAAAGTTCAGTAATCTTAGTGAAATGTTAGTTCTGAGTCTCAAGTATTTTGTATACGTAGCTATCTATATTCCTACTGGGATACAATTGGTTTTCATTTGTTCAACTCCTCTTTTCATTCTGGAAAGCAGTCAGTCATGTTGCGAGATAACTGTGCTTCGTTTTTCCTGTTTGGTTTTAGTTTTTAATCATTCAAACAGAAATCCGTTTGAACGCACAGCTCTTGGTTTGCCTTTCAGATGGTCTCGTTATCGTCGGTGTCCATTCGGCGAAATTCCCCAACGAAAAGGTTCTGGATAACATTCAAAGTGCCATTCTGAGGTACAATATTGTCCACCCCGTAGTAAACGATGCGGATGCAACGCTGTGGCACGAACTAGAAGTGTCCTGCTGGCCAACTCTGGTCATTCTTGGGCCTCGTGGGAATATGTTGTTTTCGCTTGTTGGAGAGGGACACCGAGAGAAGTTGTTTTTATTTACTTCTGTAACGCTGAAATTCTACAAGGAGAGAGGACAGCTCAAAGATAACAGCATTGGAATAAAGCTGTACAGAGACTCCCTCCCACCGTCTCCCCTGTTTTTTCCTGGCAAAGTGGCTGTGGATAATTCAGGAGAAAGGCTGGTAATAGCAGACACTGGACATCATAGGATTTTGGTTACTCAAAAAAATGGACGAATTCTATACACTATTGGAGGTAAGGGTATATAAGTTTATTCTAGTAATTTTAGTTTAGGAATAGAGGATGTTTGCTGGGCCTAGTAGGCTGATTCTTTTTCTAGCAGACCTAGCAGTTTATAAACACTGCCAGAACATTTTGGTTTTGTTTTTTTTATTACTGAAATCACATTTACTGAGTATGGGGGGATATAGTATAGTCCCATGAATGGGGAGACTCTGTTCATACAATTATTTCAGATGTCTGATTTGGCTTTGTTCCATTGACTAAAGTTTGTATTTTCATGTAATGTCCAATTAATTACAAAAAATACATTTGTATGTTCTGAGTTGCAAATGGGTTTAGATTTAAATGACACACATGCACACCCAGCAGCAAGATGGGGAAATGAAAAGAGACAGTAATGCCTCCCTTTCCAGTAGAAGACATGGATGTTGAATTGTGGTGGTAGTGTTTTATGGGAGGTTTTTGGAGTGGGGGGGTGATTTGGGTTGGTTTGTTTGTTTGTTTTTAATGAAGAACATTCCTGTGTAGGATCCCCTTCTTTTGTTTAGAGAAGGTGAAAATTATTAAGAACAGTGGCCCTGCACTAGTACATACTGTCATAGAAGCGCACACAGAATAGACAGCAGTAGTGACCCAAAAGGCAGTTTTATTCCAAACAAAAATTAACCAGCACTCTGCCAGACCAAAGTAAATTACAAGTTCAGATGTCAGGTGGGAATATAATACTATACAACCAGTTCACAAGTTTTGTGAATATTCTTTTTGATAAGATGACCCAGAATATGCTCTCACACACTCATACGAGAGAAGAACCTCCCACTCAAGGCTACCCAAAAAGGGTCACCAAAATGTGGGGTGAGAGCTTACTCAATCCTGAGAAGTTTCCTTGGGTGGCATCCCAATCCAAGGGGAGTCCCCAGATGCCAACCTACTGCTGCAAGGAGGAATGATTCGGATCAGCTCTCTGGTAGGGCTCCATTTGTGTCATAGTTGAGTCTGAACTGTGGTCATCATAGTTAGTTGAGGGCAAGCACAGGGCAAAGGAAAGCTAGTAACTGATCAAGTTTTAGTGGTAGTGAAGTCGTGATTTTTACTGTTTCCTTGGCAAACCCCTGTGGTTGTCGGGTCTTTGGTAAGCCCTGGTCACTTCAGGTCTTTGTCATGGCACCTGGAAATGAAGATGCCTTGGTATATGTGAAAAGGCCTGTGTTCTACATATAAACAAGTTATAAAAATGGTGAAAGTCAAGTATTTTAAAGTTAGTTACATTTGTTAAAAAGCTTATATTAGTAACATTTCAGCTTTAAAAAACTGATCTCATTACCTGTTTTTTTAATTACTATCTGCTTTACAATGCAAATGAAGAAAATTTGCACACTGTTTATATGCTTCACCCTTTCCTAAATGAAACATTCAGACTTTTTTTTTTTTTTAATATGTCAGAGTGGTCAAAATTGCATCTTAATGCACCAAGTACTTCACTGTTAGGACAGCCCATCTGTAAGCAACCATAATAAACAGCTTTAGGGAGTGGTTGAATCCCCAGATCACTGAACACAGTGGTTTGTTTGTCTCAGAATCAGGACCTGTATGCTGATGTGTCCTGTATTACTGGTATTGACTAGTGCCTGTCCTATAGCAGAATCCTACAAACCTCTTAGGAATACCAGTGGCACTGCTGGGGAAAGAAAGGAAGAAAGTCTTTTGCTATTTGAAGTAACAGTGGACTGGATAGACAAAGTATCCAGATTAACCCAATAAAGGCTCTTAATATCTTTCTCCTGTGGGAAGTATAAGCAGGATATCTTACAACAAAAATTTAGAGAATTTGGTTTGTGTTTGATATATGAGATTCTTTGCTGACAAGCTACCCTTTGGTGTTCTGAGATAGTGTGTAAACAGCAACCCAATTAGTAAGTGTCCTAATCTCTGAAGTGATACCCTTCTTTCTTGTGGCACTCTGTGCTATTGCCTTCCCCAAGGATGTGCAGCCTGTGCTTACAAGGGGAACTCCTGGAACCTGGCACAACAGCACCTTGGTCCTTCCTGTCTGTTAAGGTTTAAATTGTTTTCTGACAGTAGGTTGTAAAAGTTTGTGCATTTTAGTGACTCAGTTAAATGATTCAGTGGGCAGAAGATAATGTAATTAAATCAATGATATGGTAATAAATGTGGGCATGCACAAAGGTTGAAATTACTATATTTACATCATAAATCATGATGCACACGTAAATCATATCTAAATGTTTTCTACTGACACACAGTGCTAATGCACTTTAAATGTTACTCCCTCTGCAATGTGATGCTTACCTTCGTAGTGTTATATTCAGGTCATGTTTCATTCTGTTTCTTGATTGCTCTGTGCAGAGGATTGTCGCCCCATCATTCTCACTGTTCTTGTGTAATTAGTTCCATGTCATCTTTCTCTTAATTATTATTATTGTTAATGACAAAATGCTGCTAATCAAATATTAGTTGCAATGAGTTTTGGAAATTAAAGATTTCCTGCTGGCTTGCTTTGGTGTAGTCAGGAATTAGAAAAGATACATTTTTTTATCTCTGTCTTCCGTTGTTGCTGTTGTCCTTTAGTGCAAGGGAACAGTAACAATTTAGAACTCTAAGAATTCTCTTTGGGAAATGAGCTTAAAGTAGAGAACTTGTGGAGATTGAGTTCAAAACTTAATAGCACCAGGCTATAGTAATTACATAGCACAGTGACTAAAATGACACTACACAAGATGTTAATGATGTAAACTGTACAAAGTGCTGTGGAAGCATCTCTTAAAATACGTGATTCTCTGACAAGTTTAAATGTATCCACTTTTTACTTTTGCGTTTGCTTTGTTTCATTTATAGGTCCAAACAGTGGAAGGAGAGATGGAAGATTTTCAGAGGCAGCTTTCAACTCACCACAAGGGATTGCTGTAAAAAATAATGTTATTTATGTAGCTGATACAGAAAATCACCTAATTAGAAAGGTAAATTTTCCATAAAGAAATTCAACACTTAATCACTTTCATATGTAAAAATTTATACCAATTACTCTCCAAGTACCATCAACATCAGGAAAGAATGTTGGCTCAATATCTTATAAAAAATTCTGTTGTGCAGTCTGTTTTTTAAAGGTCTACATATACTTTTGTGATTCCTTTCAAGTGAAGATGATATGCACTGCTTGTTCTAGCATAGCTGATTTTATTTTTTTTTCCCCTAGTGACTTACTTTCCCATTATGAGAAACAGCTATACTTAGTACTGGAAGGAAAAGTTGGTTTTGTTACACTCCCACTAGTATCAGATTGTTATCTAAAGTTATTGTACTACTGTAGTTCAGTCAATATCTAAACTTCTATTAGCTGTTTGGGTCTCTAAAGTACAGGTAACTGCTTTAGTAACAGAATTGTCTGTATGTGAATTTTTGTTGATTAAAGGCTTGCAAGGTTTTAGCATGTAGGAATATTACTCTTTTATATATATTGTCATTGGATCTTATATTTGGTTAGGTCAAATTTAGAATAATCAGAAGGTAAGTTTGTTGAAACAATATATTAGCTTATTATTAAAAGTGTTTTATGCATCTCAGAAGATCTTGTACTCAGATCCTCACCAATATGTGTGATGCGTGATCAGAGGAGGTACAGTCTTACTCAGTCTGGGGTGCCTTTGTATTGTTAAGGTGCCTTTGTACTGTGAAATAGGTTCATTCTGTGTTTCACTTCAAAGCACAAGTCCACAAACTCCCTGCATTGTATTCATTGTAGTTGGCCACCAGGTTTTATTCTGGAAAGGACCAAGGCTCCCTATTGGTAAGAAACATTGTTGCTAAAAATTAGTAGTTTCCTACAGGGTCCTCATATTGTTAATATTCTCCACTGTAGCCTGGTGATCACAGGAAATAAAGTGTTGCAGGTAGCAAAAAGAATACAGAAACATCTGAACATCTGGATCATACTGCTTCAGTATTTTTTCATCATAATTCGCTGTTCCCTTTCATCTAAATATGACATGGGCTATCCAAGAACTGAAATAATGTAACAGCTACAGGGCATGCAGGACCTATTTGTGAAGGCCACAGGCCTTGCAAAAAGAGTGCATTTACTGCTACAAAAGTTAGATGATTCTATGTGAGAGAGAGTCCCTTTTTACTTGATCACCATAAATGCATGAGAAGTCACTTAGAAAATAAGAAAAATGAGAAGGAGAGGTAAAGAGATTTAAGTTGCAATAATCAAATAAAACCAATTTTTTTTGTGCTAGGACATGAAATAAACTGCAAAAATAATTAGCTCTGTGTAGATTAATTTATATATAGATAGGAGATACTGTTACAGTATCTGAATTTTTATGTCATGTCCTTATCGAAGTTTAAAATAAACCAGCCACATCTGTTGTCTATCAGAGTATTTCCCTAGAAAAGTTTGATGCTTTCTTCTACAACTGCTAAGCAAACCTTGACAGAGCAGTGTTAATTTTTGGTGTGTGTGGAAGAGAATTCCAGGCATGTGGTTTTCCTGCTGCCTGCTGTTTCCATCTTCCCCCTCTGCTATCAGTAAGACTGCAGTAAAATTAATTTTCTTCCCATATAAATACCTGAAATTTGTTACGTTTTGGCTTTTATTTGTCAGAAAAAAAACCCCAAATTATCTCTAACGTAAGTCATGTTATTTTGTACATTCAGTGCGTATAATTTTGCTTCTTGTAGATTGACCTGGAATTAGAGATGGTGACCACTGTAGCAGGCATCGGGATACAAGGTGTTGATAAGGAGGGTGGAGCAAAAGGAGAAGAACAACCCATCAGCTCTCCATGGGATTTGGTCCTTGGAAATTCAGGTACTGTATCAGTTGAGCTATTAACATCTCTAATGGTTTGACCTTGGCTGGACGCCAGGTGCCTACTAAGCCATTCTATCGCTTCCCCCCACCCTGCCCTGCACCTCAGCTGGACCAGGGGGAAGAAAAATAAGCTGAAACTCGTGGGCTAAGACAAAAGCAGTTTAATGAAGAAGCAAAGCAATGCCGTGTGCGGAAGCAAAAGAAAACAAAGATCTAATCTCTACTTCCCATCAGCAGGCAACGTCTGGCCCTTTTCGGGAAGCAGAGCTCCAAACACTACAGAGGACAAGCCAATGTCCCCCCCTCCTCCTTTTTCTAGCTGTTGTAGTTCAGCTGACATCATGTGGTACGGAATATCCCTTTGGTTGGTCAGCTGTCCCAGTTGTGTCCCCTCCCAAGATCTTGTCCACCCCATCCCACTGTGGAGGGAATGTTGGAAAACATCCTTGGTGCTGTGCGAGCCCTGCCCAGCAGCAGGCACAACACGGGGGTGTTATCAGCACCTTTCCAGCAATCAGTGCAAAGCACAGCACTGGGAGGGCTGCTATGGGGAAAATTAACTCCAGCTCAGTCAGACCCAATACATCATCTCAAATTTACACAAGCATGACTGTTTGCTAAATGTTTTCCTGTTTTGGCAATAATCAGATACGAAAAGTAAAGATTTACTTTCCAACCAGTCTAAAAACAAGTGTTTTCTTTTGCAAGTGATCAGTGCAGTTCTGCTTTGGATCCTGAAACAATATGAACTGTTACTTGATGGAAGAAAAATTCTTTTATAGCAAGTGATATAGTTACTGGGTCCAACTCCAGAAGGAAATTGTGATTGCTTCTGTTAGGCCAGTGCTTTGTGCCAGGATCACTTAGGAAGCAGCTACATTTTACAGGAAGCGAGCATTGTCTAGAAGTTCCTTTCCTTGATTATACAGATGTGTTTGACCACTTACAAATGTATGAGTTTAGGAAATAGAAATAATTTTAGTAGGGGGACATCTGTTTATTCCTGGTTAGGTTACATAAAATCATTAGACTCAAGATTGTGATATAGTAAATCAGGAGGGGAATACTTAAGAAAAAAGTTTGCAAACATCAGGGAGTAAAAATTAAATCTTTGAGTGACAGGATGCAAGAAGAAGCTTCTGTGGATTTAAGTAGCTTTCTGTTCTGATTCACTTAACACACATCTGAGCTTGACATCACGTAACTGCCATGTTTTCAGCTGCTACTAACTGTGAGTTGATACTCATTTTTGAGGTGATATGAGTTGATACTCCTAATGTTTCTATTTCAATGTAATTTAGAAGTTGCAGATGCCAGTTTCTTAACAATGTCAACAACGCTTTAATGTAGCATAAAACCCTTAGGTCAGTATTTCAGGCATAAAAATTGACTTCCAATATTGTAATTTCTTGAACCTGCAGATTAGTGAGGTAGGGAGGTAGCATGATTTAAGTCTAATATCTTTAAATTACAGGGTTTTGCAAGGTTAGTAATTAGTACATTTACTGAGCTGGAAGCATTTGTTATGATCTTGGGTCAGTTACAAGGGAGGAAAACACACTCAAGTTTAAGGGAATGTGAAGCTAGTTCATAAATACTGATTGTATAGAAGCTTTCTGCTACAAGTACATTGTCAGTATAGACAATGCACCACCACTAGTCTTGACTACTTAAACACTGGCATCCATTTTTACTCTTCTACAAAAAAAATAGACAAAAAAGAAGACACTTTTTTTTTTTCCAAAGATTTTGTCCATGACCCTTACAATCTGTGTTAAGCAAATGGAATCCTACGTGGGAGAGGAAGGAGGAGAACCTGAAAGAGGATCTCGTTGGACGTTGGTTGCTATTAATGAAGGCTTGAGCTTTGCTGCATTTTATCCCATCTGATTTTCCTTTTGTGAAGCAGTGGACTGTTGTGTGACTAGGTAGTATAGTTTTCAAGGTGTCTTGAACCAGCAAACTGATCTCCGTGGGATGTTGCTGCAGAGCTGTTTCACAGATCAGAAATGGAGGAGACTAATAACTCATCAGTGCTTCAGAAACTAAAGCTGTTTACAAATACCTTGTAATTTTACTTTTAATTTTTCATATTGTCTTCTGCTTCTGCCAGTAGTTCATAATTTGTATTTTTGAGAGCTCTACTTGTTAAATGTTAATTGATATGATTGTTATCAACATGAACATAGTAATCACCGGATTAGTCACCTGTAGGGGATTAGTCATCTGCCCTGACTGCTGAATTTTGTAAGTATTTAGCTAAAAATCAAATCTCTTGAATGCACTCTGTTCAGACCAGGATAGATTTTTTTCATGTTCAATTAGAACCAACCTCAGCTGTTTATTTAAATCTCTACAAAATAAAACCTGTCAGTTAAGAGGAGATTAAATCAATCTAAATTCCTTTTTTGAGCGGGTAATAAGCCAAATACATGAAGTGGGGGAGAGAGAGTGTGCTTTCAGTTTCTTTTTAAGACTTTTTTATTTTTCTTTTTACATATGGCTTTGTGTGAGTAAAGTAAGCTAGGAAAAATGTAAATTGCTGTAATAAAACTCTTTAGAAAAGTGTAACTGGAGAGAGTTGTCAAAACAGAGGGTTATACTGAGTAGAATGCTAACATGAGTCTGTCCTGGTGCAACAGGAACCAGGACTGTGTCTTGCAGTCTGCAGTGCATTTGTCTTACAGTGTAGATGCTGTTGAGCTGCAGTGACTTCTGTAGGTTTGTTGCCAGACATCGGAATAGTTTGTCAACATTGCAGCAGAGTTTGTCAAAGTTGTATTGCTACTGCAAATTGCTAGAGCCTGGTAGGACCTCCGTTACTATCCAGTATATCAGGATGCATTTGTTATTCAGTAAATGCATGTGAAGCCAGTTTTGTACGAAATCTTCATTTTCCTAGGCAAAGATCCAGCCTCCTGTTAGTGATTCTCAATGAGAATCACTCTCTTAAGAGAAAAATTTTCTTTACCACTTTTATTTCTTGAGATTACGCGAACATACATTTGTATGTATCAGTGCCTATGTATTGATCAATTAATAGACTTAATTGTTTGCCTCTTTAAATTTTTATGTATGGTTTGTTGTGAAATTAAAAATACTGAGAAAGAACTCTGAGGGTGCAGGTAAGTTAATATTCAGAAGAGGTACTACTAAGTAACATGCTTTTAAGCATCCTCATAGTATTTCTGTAAGATAATAGGCTTTTGTTTCCCCATTTTATACAGATGCTGAAGTCTGAGGCAAAGAGGTTAAGTGGCTGTGAAATACCATTCAAAAGAAAGTTGGCACAAATGTCTCCCTTTAAAGTAAGGGAATTAATGGAGACAAAACACATGCTGGGATTCAGGGGACAACATTCTTCCTTGTCATCTTTTTTTATTTCTTTTGTTGTGGCCACTGAGCTTGTATTTTACCCTCCCCCTTTAAAATTCTTGAATGAACTCCATGGATTAAGTTCTGGCTTTGTTGAAGTTGGTGCTGCAATTTGCATTGACATAGATCGTGCATGAAGTACAGGGGGAGGGTCCACACCTTAAAAATGCATTACTAAATTACTGTGTGTGCTTTTCTTAGCTTTCTCTGTTGTCCACATCTATTTTTGTTCAGGGGGTGTTGAAAGCAAGTGATACTTAAATGCACAGTTGATCTGAGCATGAAATGTACTTGATAGCTGCATTCTTGCTGGAAGGAACAGGACAATGACCTGTGCTTGGTGACATAACTGTGTGTTTCACATTCCAAAATCTGGTCTTCAATCGCATGATTGTAATCTATTTATAGAAACTCGCAAGTACAGTATTGACCATGCTTTCAGGAAACCAGTTGGAAATTTTTACATCAATTTAGGCTTTTACATAGTTACTATTTAAATGAAAGTACAGTACCTTATACTAGCACAATTTTTGTAGCCATTAAAAAGCAAAACTATATAAGGTTTGGGTTTTTTTTGTGTTTGTTTCTCCCCCCATGTTTCTGCTGGAGGGTTATTTAGTATCACTGCAGGTTTCCTTGATGAGAGTGCAGGTATATTAACTAAAGAGGAAAATTCCAGAAGCATTTTGTTTCATAAAGGGTTATGCTGTTTGTATGATGCAGCGGTATGCAAAAGAGTGCCAGGTAGCACAAGGAAAAAAAAAAAGAAAATTAATTTTTACCCCTCTGAAAAGGGTGATGTGTAACAGTCCAGATTTAAAATGCTAAAGCATTTCTTTGAGGCTTTGCCATCTCTGTTTCACTGAAGAACAACAATGATTCTTAAGTTGTTCTCTCAATTGTATTTGGATTTAATTTGCTAAACTTGACTGAAGTGAGGGCGAGACTTGCACTCACCTCGTGTGCACGTAGGCAGGGTGCCTGTCTGTAAACTGGAGGGTGTGTTCTGTAGCTCTTTTTTGCCTCTCATGTTTTTGCAGAGGATGAGTGTACCAACAGAGTTTCTTGGTATTTTTTTTTTTTTTTGTTAACGATAAAATTAGTAGACAAGAATAATATTTTTGAACTTCAGTCTATTTAGAAAATATCAGTGGTGCCAGCCACAAAATGTAACTTTGATTCCCAGGCTTTTAATTCCCAGACTGGAAGTAAGAATGCAGTCCTCAGACAGGGAAGCTGGAAGTGTGGGTAGTCCTGGGAATGGAATCTGGTCAAACAGATACTGCTGCTGACTGGTACAGGATGAAATCTTTCCTATGCGTTCAGATTGACTCATGCTTAATGGTCAGCATTGTTCCTGAACTGTTTAAAGTTGTGTATTTGTACAGACAGGACTGTGAATTCTTAAACCAGAGATCCATAACAGAGGCAGATTCAGGAACAGAACCATCCTATAATAACTGAAGCATCCTGTGATATGGATACCGGTGCATTCAGAGCTCTAGTCCGTTATTAGTGAATCTTTATAACATAACACGTTTGCAAGCCATACTTTTCTTTGATACAGGCAGCACTCAAGATAAGAAAGCACATACCCTAATAAGGAGAAACTACACTGGATTTTTAAAACATCTCAAGCTAGGTTGGAATGTGGTTCTTAATTGAATAAATGCAAAAGAATTTCTTTGTTCTTTTGTCTTGTTTTATAATAAATTCTTTACAAATAAATTCTTTCCGTTGAAGGACGATGAGGAGTTATGATAGTGATGGCATTTCCATAATTCCAGCATACCGATTCTCCCTGCCCCTCTTCTCCCGCAAGAACAGTGTGAGGATGATAATGGTGATGTGTCCTCAAACTTTTCTGTCCTGGAAGAAGAGGGTTTTCTGTCTTTTTTTTTTTTTTTTTTCACAGAACCATTGACTGATAAAATACCATAGCTGTGCAACTACAGGCATTGTTTTTACTGTTATTATTTTTATGAAATTTCTGACATATTTTCCATAATTCTGTGTGCTTGTTCTGTTTCCGCTCTTGCGTTCATTCTCTTTGTTCTAATTGCCATCCAGTAGAAAATATTTAAGTTACATTAAAATTTGTGATGGTTGTGAAGGTCTTTCTTACTTTTCCTGTCTTGCTCTCTAGTTGGAAGAAAGGATCTTCTCTCTATTGGTCTTACATATTCTGTAACATTCAAAATTAATATTGATACTTTTTCCTGGGTCTCATTTTTGATTCAGTGTGCAGAATTAGAATAAGAAACCTTTTCCATTTTTCACCATAGAGCTGTCACAAGGGAGTTTTCGGTGGGTGGAATTAGAGAACTGGATAGATGAATGGAACAGATTTTTCTAAAGTGCTGAGTTCAAATTTTACTCCTTTATTTCATTGGTGGATGAAATGGGTATTAAATAATTAACAAAGCACTTTTGGAGAGCCCTCAGAATGAACTGCACAGCATAGCAAGATAAAAAGCTCATTTTGTGAATTGACCCAGTGATTTTAGCATTATTCATTCTGGGGTACTCGGAATAGAAGTATCTGAAAAGTGCAAGATATGCATCGTGGAAACATAAAATTCTGAAATTGAACTTCTACTGTATAGAAAGTGGAATGTTTTTATAAGCCATTTTCTCAATTTAAATCTCTTGGAAACAAGCCCTAATTAAAGGTGACTCAGAAGAGGCAGGGTGTTGGGTTTTTTATTGGAGTGGTTTTGGCATTGCCGGTACTTTGGTAACATGTCTGGTGACCCAAAATGTGTGGTTTCCAACTCATTTTGCAAACTTTTCTGCTCAACAAAAAAAACCCTTTAGGTCTGACTTTTGTTCTTTGAGCTGTAGTTTGCGTGAAAACACGGAGCTGCGGAGAGGTGCAGGAGAGAGTCAGCACATTTCTTTTGATCACAGTCTTGGAAACTTGTGTCTTGATCCAAGAAGCAAAAAAGGTTGAAGATAGACTGCATTAAATCATAACAGTACTACTCTGAAGAGGACTCACAGTATGAGGAAATTGATTCTGGAGACAGAAGGATGCTGCTTTTTTTTTTTTTTTTCTTTCCTATTTGCAGTATGTAATGTAGGGAAGGTTTAATATTAGAAGAAAACCAGCAGGATCTCAGTTAGGGTAATAATGGTATTTTCATTTTAGGAAGACTGATTTGACTAACTTCTCAGGTTTAAAATGCTTGCAAGCATTTTACATATAATTGCTTGTATTTTGAAACCCCAGAATGGGAGTGGGAGGGATGTGCGTGTGTCCATTAGGTTGTTTGCAGTAACAGCTGTGAGATGTGTAATGTTTTATAATTTAATGTAAATAAAACATTTCTGTGGGCAATATGGAGTTATTTTTTTGTTGAGTGGCTAATAGTTATTCCAATACATGACACATTCATTTAAAAAAACATTTTAATATTATCTCTGACTGGATGGGACAGTTTGTTAGAAAGATAACACTGTCTCTATTTTAGTGCAGTTTTTAAATGTCAACTTTCTGTTCCTTAAGATTTTCAGAAAAAGCTAAGTTAGGTACATTTCTTTAGACTTTGGGTGGTTCTGGTTCTTGGTTTTGTTTTGGTTTTTCTAATGATCTTTCAGAACTCCTGTTTATGTATTCTTTCTTATGCTGTTATGTGATATGTTTATAGAGTACTTACATGTTCTTCACTTTCCATTTGTGTCATTTTATTTGTACAGTATTATCTGGGCAAACTTTGTGTAATTTATAGATTTGGATTGGTGAATAGTAGTCTTATTCTTTGAGTTGAAACAAACTAGATGCTTGACACATACTTGAACACTTCCTGATCTGGTCACTGTTCTGCAAATCTGTGTCTTGCCTTTGTGGTACCCTTTGTACACGTGCATGGGGGAACGACTTGGAAACTGGATGGTTAGTGCGGGGTGAAATAAGTAATGTCTAATGTTTAAATAAATAGCAATTGGTGTTCTCCAGAGCAAGACATACAAGCACCAGTTACCCTTATCTTTAAGACTTCATGTACTCTCTGTATAATGTACAATGGTAGTGCCATGGTTATTTATTGCAAAACTTGTCAACAACTGGCAGTGGTCTTTGGGAATATCTATTTTTGTCACTAGCATAGTAAAAAAAAAACAAAACCAAAAAACCACACCAAAAAGCAACACACACCTCCCACCCTCCCAAAACCATGCTTAGCAAAGATATGTATGTATTTGTTGGCTTTCTGAATCCAAAAATAACAGTTTAAACATGTACCCAATAGCAAAATAAATGTTGTAAAGAGCAAATCCCATTTAAGTATGGCCTTTATCAGGCAAGGATTTAAAACCCACAACTTTTATATCCTTGGGAAGAGAACAGAAGAAAAATAGCAGAGTTTTTGAAAGATGAAAGACATTCTCTCTCCTTTCCTTGCACTGTGTTTTGGTTGGGTTTATTTCTTTTTTTCTTCCCCATGGCAAAAGGTGAGCTGGAGTAGGGGGGACAGCAGGGTTGGTTTGTTGATTTGTTTGTTTTCTAAAACATTGCCAAAGTGTGGGGGTTTTTGTTGGTTTGTTTGTTTTGTGTGTGTGTGTTTGGGGTTGTTTTTTTTTGGGGGGGCGGGGGGGATGTTTGCACGTGTGTTTTTGTGGTTGTTTTGTTTTGTTTTTTCCATCAATTTTTATACATCCATTTTTAAAAGTTTCAGGGACCCAGGAAGATGATGTTTTATGGATAGCAATGGCAGGCACCCATCAGATATGGGCACTGATGTTGGAAGGTGGAAAACTACCAAAGGGAAGGTAAGCAACTGTTATAAGAGACTATGAAATTGCTGTTTGTCTTGATTAAACAGCTTTCAAACCCCAGAAAGAGATAATCAAATGGAACGAAAAACAATTTTTCTCAGCTGTAGTTAGCTTGAATCTTGCTGCCTCTGTTCAGACTTAAAAAGTGTGTGTCCTTTAGTCTGCCTGCTTTTCCCCATGTCTGTTAGATGAAATGAAAGATGCTACTTTTGCTATGAAACGATGGCTTGGTAAGGGACATTCGTGTAATTGACTGTTGCTTTCCATTGCATTTGCTGAATTACCTACTGATGAATGGTACCTTAAGGTGAAATAAAGTTAGCACAGAGGCAGAGTAGTAATTCTTTGTGCTGCAGTACAGTTGGTTTAATAACTCACAAGTGCTTGTCCTGCAGCTTCTGTTTCTGCGTAATGTCTGACGTATTTCAAACTCTTGAAATGGGGTCCTATTTTCCTTTAGTGACTTAAAGAAAGGAGTTTGCCTTCGATTTGCCGGGAGTGGAAATGAAGAGAATAGAAACAACGCGTACCCGCATAAGGCAGGCTTTGCACAGCCTTCGGGCCTCTCTCTGGCTTCTGAGGAACCATGGAACTGCCTTTTTGTAGCGGATAGTGAGAGCAGCACCGTGCGAACCATCTCGCTGGCAGACGGAGCGGTGAAGCACCTTGTAGGAGGAGAGAGAGATCCATTGGTAATCACTTCAAACTTCCCCACACTGCCCTACTAATATTCCTCAAGCCTGACCTGGAGGAACCACTTTTGGGGTGAGAGGGTAAATCAGTTTCCGTGGCCATCAATTTCTTAACTTCACTGCTTGGAATGCAAATGTGTGCCGGTTGTGACACTCGGGTTGTAGTGCAGATTGTTGCTCCTCAGATAACAAATTATTTCACTTGTTTTTAAAATAGCCGACTTGATTCAGCATTGTGTGGTCATTAAAATCAGATGGATTCATACTGATAACTTAAGTGTGAGTTTCCATTTCCATAGTTTGCATCCACACTTCCCAGTTTTCAATCTCCTTGTTTTGAAGCTGTCTTGATTTTTCTTTTTTTTTTTTCTAGTCAGTGAATTTCCATTTAATTACAATCATTGAAATTCATGTCAACATTGAATAATCAAATGTATTAACTGAATAAAATACTTTTTCAGAATTTGTTTGCCTTTGGTGATGTGGATGGACCGGGCATAAATGCAAAGCTGCAGCATCCCTTAGGAGTAACATGGGACAAGAAGAGAAAACTGCTCTATGTGGCAGATTCCTATAATCATAAGGTAAGCACATAATAGCTTGTTATGCTCAGGCTTTTCAATTTTTACTACTACAAAGGCTTGTTTTAAAGATTGTGCTTGGTTTGGGTAAGCTGAAGAAACAAATGATAAGAGTTCTTTTGTAGGTTGTTTTCTTTCCTTCCTTCTCTCGTGGGTCCTTCTCTTTAGCATTGTTTTGCTGTCACATGCTGCTGTGTTGATAAAATGGTGTCTTGGGGAAGGTGAATTTAAAGTACCAAGTTACAGTTCAGACTAAAGACTTTTTCCTTATATCTTCCTGAAGATGCTGAACTAGCGCAAAAGAACTAGGAGTGCTTAGTCAGGAATACTGCAGGTTTGATAAAACTAGGAGAACAGGAGGAATTCCTTTTCTCTTAAAAAAGCCATCCAAGTTTTAAGAAGCATTACAGGTTGCCTCCATGGAACTCTGAGAATAAGAGATTATTTTGCATGGTAGTTCTTCTGTGATATTATAAGCTTTCAGGTCTAGAAACCTGTTAACTGTACACTGATTAAATGCATGAAAAGAAAAGTAATTTGGCTTAATTTGATGAATAAAGTATATAACTATGTGCTTATTTAAATTTACATGGCAAATGAAGTTTTGTTTCAGTTATTGTATAAAACATTATCAACTTTTTTGCTATTACTATGAGGAAAAAAACCCTCATATATTTTTAGGAGAAAAATTATATACAAGTTATCCTGCCAGTTTTGTTATGCTCTTATTATTTTGCAAATGTTTCCAGAAAGGCAGCATTAGAAAAACAAGATATTCAGCTTACTTTTATACCAGAGGGGTAAATGCCTTCAAAATTATGAAAGGGAACACTAAATGAAGACCAAAGGAACAAGTAAAGTCCAGCAGGGAATGGAGGAGGAGAGAAAAGATGGGACAAGTAATTTGGTAAAGTATAACTTAGCTTCTAGAACACACCATTGATAGCCAAGGTACTTAAAGTTAGTGCTGCCTTATGAAAATGTGAGGCCTAAGATAATGCAGAACTTCTAAATCCTGGTAGGTTTTTTTCAGGGAAGCTTTTTAATGTCTTTGTTTACCTCAGATTAAAGTTGTGGATCCCAAGATGAAGAACTGTGCTACCCTGGCAGGCACAGGAGAAGCAAGCAATGTTACTGGTTCCAGCTTTACGCAGTCAACTTTTAATGAACCAGGAGGTTTGTGTGTCGAAGAAAATGGCCGCTTGATGTATGTTGCAGACACAAATAATCATCAGATCAAAGTGCTGGATTTGGAAACAAAAATTCTTTCCATGGCAAGTAATACTTATTAAACAGGCTGATAGTTGTGTTTCTTGATACAAATTACTATTACAGACTTTGGCAAGTGGTATAAAAATCATATAGCAGCTAAACTTTTTGGGTACGGTAGCTTTATTCACAGAATGTTTTGTGATGATCTGGCAAATAAACATTGCCTGTTAGCACAGTTGTTGAAAGTCATAGTCTTTGGAAAAGCAACTTTTGCATGAAAACAGACAGTAATGATCTTCTAGAAAAGAAGAATTCAGAAATAGGAGTGACTAAAAAATACAGCCTCGTTTTTCAGTATGAAAAGCAATTCATGAGCACTTTGTAACTGGTGGTAGTTGAAATCAATTACTAAGTCATGTAATTAAGCTGTAAGAGATGATTTTGGGAGGTCATTGTCTTAAAACAGGATGTGTAGTGGGCTTCCAAATTGTCAGATCAAAACCACTGTCATAATTGACAAATAAGCTCTTTTTGCTTATAAATATGGGAGCGAAACAAATATGTGCTTCTGTCCATCTTACAATGGCACTGTGCCTTAATGCATTCAGAGATATATATATATGACATAATGGTCCAACTGTCTTGTAGGTTTTTGGCATTTAATAGTACACAATCACAATGTGTGCTTAAATTTATATATCATATATGTTGATGGCTTTTATGGAAAATTACCCTTTACTGTGCGCTCTGCATGGTTAAAATCTTGGAGTTTATTACTGAAGCATGCAGTTTACCACTTGATTAGAAGAAAATGCTTATAAATGTTATTTAAAGTAAAAAATATAATGCAACTGGTAGCATTTTAAAATAAAGGATACTCTAAAGTAGTTATGGATTTTATTGTTATGAATAGTAAATGTTATTCTTATTTGAATTGGTCAGTTCTATCTTTGTCATTGTGAAAAATCATTTTGTCCTTCCCTTTTTTCTTTGTCATTGTAGTACTGGTGCACTCTGTTAGAAAGTTTTAGTCCAATAGCCATATTATTATATGTTAGTTTTCCTAGTCCGTGTCAGCTTTGAAACTGTGATTCTATTGTGAAAGCCTATTTGCTTTCAGTACAAATAAAAATAAATTGTTTTGTTTGATTTCTACTGATAGTTGCCTATCCTGAATCCAGAAGTATGCGATGTTCCAGATAACCTGCCTCCGCAGAAGGATAAAATAACAAACCTTCCAAAACTGCCTAAATCTGCACCAAATGTTCTACTTCCTTCACTAACTGTAGCTCCTGGCCAGACAATTCAGTTTTTATTAAAGTTGACTCTTCCTCCAGATTCAAAACTAAATGAAGAAGCACCCAGTTCCTGGTTTATCACAGCAGAAGGTAAAGTGCCTGTGGTGTTTTATCAGTTGAGCAGTATTTAAGATACAAAGTGGGTTATATCATGACATGCCTGCAATACAAGGGATCTCAGTCTGATGAATCAAAATGTCCCTCCCAGTCCTGTGTTCCCATCTGACCTTATGATGTGATGCATGTTATTTAGAGTTGATATATTTAACAGCTGGAGTGTTGGAGAGATCAAAAAAAAAAAAAAAGAAAAACCAATAAAAAAAGCCCAGCAAACACTTGATAGGCTGCTTTTGTGCTTGAATAAATACATGCTGCATTATTTATCATTTTTTTTAAACTTCCATGGAACAAGCTGCCGGTGAAGCCTTGTAGAGGTCCTGATCCCCCTTAGATGCTTGTCCTCTTCACTCAGTCTCTATGAACAGCTTATCCCAGCCCTATTATCTTTTTCTGATAGGAAGCCCACTACAAAGCTGAAGCACATTCTTCAAAGAGACTTTTTTTATTTTTTACTTTCTCTTCCAAAAAATATTCGAGGTAAATTTCTACCTAAAAGCCTACTTTGTTATATTTCATATTTGCATATTTCTGCTCTTAAAAGCAGACAACAAAATACTGTACTGGCACAGCACTTTATCTACCTCATGATTTAACGTAGCCTCTCATTCCAGTTTGTGCTTTTGGAGTACAAACAGACTATTTCCAGTAGGGTCGGCACACTTTTTGGCCAACAGAACCTCCCAATATTATTAAAGTAAAGATATACGTGATAGCTTCAGGGGTTGGTAAAATTGGAGAATGTAAGCAACCTAAACTCAACAAGTCATTTCAAGCCCATAAATTCTAGAGCCAACTTTTATATATTTTCTGAAAAATGCCAAAAAGAGCACTTCATCCATCTCACAGTAGAATACCGAGTACAATGCAGTGAGCTAGGTACATTTGCTGTGCATTTCATTTTTCAGTTCAAATACTCTTAAATGTTCAAATAAGTATGAAACTCAAGTTCTGTTTTAACAGCCTGAACTTTGCTAAACTGCAGCAGCCTGCTTGTAAAACCAACAGGTCTGTTTGGAAGTGCCATAATTTACCTGCAGTTTTATGCATGTATGGCAGATACCTTACCTGAAATATTAGACCTCTGATAATTTATTTAGGGAGTTTTGATTGCATATGTCAGAATAAATTTCAGTATCCTCTGAAGAGCGTATACAACAAATTGGAGATCCATTGCATTTAAATAAAATGTACTGTTTATTTACCTGTAGTTTTGAAGCAAAGCTGTGCATCCCACCATCTTTAATTTAAAGAAGCATTTGTAAATTCCTTTTCCTTATTTTTGTCTGACTGGAAAAATTAAGAAGGAAATTTCCCTGTATGTTGCATATGGAAGGGAAGTCCATGTTGTCCTATAGGCAAAGTTGGTGTTTTGTGTAGGTTTCAGACCTGGTCTTAAATAGCCTAGTGATAACAAACTTGTTCTTTTCTTACAGGTAATACCTGGTTGCTTCAAGGACAGTGTCTGTTTGGAGAAATAAAGGATCTTTCCTGTCAAACTGTCATTCCCTTTCAGTTACCCAAGAACTGTGTGTCAGCTGAAGCTATTGTGGCTATCAAAGCGTGCCTCTACTATTGCAGCACAGGTAGCAGTGCCTGTATGATGAAAGGAATCTCATTCAGTCAGCCTTTTCAGATCACTGCTACAAACCAAGGCAGCTTGATCCAGGTTGAACTGATACATGCGTTTTTAACCAACTAACCCAAAGCCAGCTAATTTCATACTTATTTTATTCTCCACCATTTCTGTAGGAGAAAATATGAATAGATATCTTTTCTGTTTTTCATTTCCCTGGAGCAGCCAAGAAATAATATACTTGGTAAAATGAAGTAGAGTTCCCTACAGCTTAACCTGAAATTTATCATCACAACGTCACTTCTTTTCATTACAGTAGCAGCAATAATATTGTAATACTCCAGATTCGGTTGCCAATTGTGAATATATTGGATGTATGCCGTTCTAAGCAATGAGCAACAGTTTTTAGAGGTGTTTTGAACGAGCTGATGTTACTCTGTGATGTTACTGTAAGAAGTTCTTTGCACCATATGCACCGTTAGAATAGCTAGATCATTTGGACTAACTACAACTTCCTTTTGTGCCCTTATTAAATTTTAATAGAATGTCAAAACCAATAGTTTCTTTCTGCAGGCTGTAAAAGAAGTATCTTATTTTTCTGTTTATGACACATGTGTTTTGAAAATACATCTTAAACTAGGTTCAGCTGTACTTTTATGCAAACGGAGTGTTTTGCTCAATTAGATGTAACTGCCTTACATGAAGAGCAGAGTTACACAGAAAAACTTCTCTGAAAAGAAATATTTAAGTCCGTATAGAAAAATTTCATGCTGATTTCTAACAAAGAACGTGCCTCTCTAATGTTTGTGTGTATACACGTACATGTGTGTATGTATGTGTGTGTGTGTGTGTGTGTGTATATATATATATATATAAAACCCACAAAACCATGCTGGAGTTTTTCTGATACGTACCACTTTACATTTTGTAGTAAGTGGTAGATAATGGTTGAATATCTAAACTGCAAAAATTAAATGTCAGCTATTTCAAGCAGCATGAATCACTTTCCTACTTCCATGATTTCTCTGTAAAGACTTGTCTGAAGACTTCTGTCTTGCAAATACATAATATTAAGAAGAATATTACACTTTTAAAGTCTGATTTGGAGTCTTTAGAAGTCACTGTTATCCCCCTGATTTGTAATAGTGGCCAGTGAACCAGAACTGTATATTTAATAATGGATTATTTGCATTCATGTTTAGAGGTTCTGAGCTTTTGCTAGAAAACCAGTAACCTAATCTTTGATTAAGGTGCTTTAAAACTATATAAAAAAACCTCTGCCTTTGATACTTGTGTTCTGCAAGTCCAAATTCTTTCAATTTGCCATAGTAAGTAGCAGGAATAAAGGAGAGGGTGTAAGATATTTGCTTTATCTGGAAGTTTCCACAGCCCTTAAGGTGGTAATTGGACTTGGCTCTGTGCTCTGGTCATGAGGCTTAGTTCTGAAATTAATTTGGTTTAAATTTGAGGATCATATTTTCACATACATTACAAAGCTCAGTAGTAAAAGAATTTTTATACAGTCTTTTCGAAAACAATCACTATTGTTCCTGACACCTCTCAGTAAATCCCCAGTATGATTTGTTGCTCTTTTCAGTCAGCCTTTAAGTAAAAATGTTGGTCATGAACTCGACAAGCTTTTGTTTTAAGGGAACCATATGGATTGGTGTGGTTTTTCCTTCCATTGAAATGCCAGTCTATCTGCAAGTTCTCTGTAGTACCAGAAATGGTTATTATCTCACCTGTCAGCAAGGCAAGGGCTAAACTATTAGTTTTCTTGTGTTTGCTTTTTTTAAGCAACTTTTCTAATTTCAGTGTTTCAGCTCCTTTCAGTGAGCCTGTCAATTCTTACATACCATTTTGAAGTAGAAAGCTTTGCTGCTGTGTTCACAGACTGCAAATTCTATCAGAAGGATAAAGGTACAACAACTGATTTGGACATTTATCATTTTTTACACTCTAGTACAACTCTTTCAGAATTTTTTTAATTTGTTTAACTTTGGACAATAGCCAGGAAACCTCAGATAAGCTTCCAGCGAGCCCACAATTTTTTTTTTGTTGCTTACTGGGAAAAAAAGTAAAAAAAAGAAAACCAAACTGTTGCCATTATCTTGAGCCCATAATTCAGCAGATGGATTTTTTTTCTCTCATTTTTAACTAGAATGACATTGTATTTGTCTATTTCAATTGGATGAGATCATCAAATTCTGCCTGTATTCTGGTATTCATCAAAAAAAAAAAAAAGCAGCCAGAAAATCTGGGTTTTTATTGACATTTTTATTTAATATATTGCTGTAGGGGAAAGACTGTATTCCTAACTTTATTTAACTATATTGTGTAACATTAAAATATAGTGTTACAGATATGTTTTGTATCTAAATTCATGTATACACATGTGTGTTTAAGTGTCATATCCTTTGTATTTTCAGGTTTTGACTTTTAGTCACTGTATGTAGACACACTCAGAACCACTGTAAGCTTATAGGGGGACAGTAGGTAGTAGAAAAACATAAGTATCAAGCTAAAGTCCAGGATCAAGCTTTAAATGACCTTTAAATATTTAGGTGTAGACAAATTTTAAGCAATTGTATTTCAAGGGAAACAGTTTCAGCTTTACTAGTGGCAAGCAGGAATATTATCTGTTTGAACCAGTCTTTTATTTTATGTCATGGCTTGCAGCAGCTGTCTGAATCTTGCATAAACTAGGGGAGCTGGGGGTGATACGCTATGTCTGTGCTACTATTACTCTTTCTACAAAGCCTTGGAGCATTCCTTGCTACTGTACCCTAATGGCTTTATGGTAAAGGAGAGGCAGAAGGTGTGATGATGCCATCTCAAAAAGACACACAACCCACTATTTACAAAGAAAAGCTGTGTATCCCACACATATCTCTTGCATCTGGTAAGCCCTAAACCCTTTTAGGCACTAACCCCTTTAGTTTGTGAGGGAGAGCTGCGTTTCCTGACTCGCCTTAGTGGGTTTCACACAGGGACACTGCTCTAGTCATTCCCCTTCAGCATCTTAGAAGCAGCTGATTTTCATTGTGCTCCAGTTCTTGCTGATGAAGTTACTGGTGTTTTTCTGCTTCATGTGCAGTCTGTGTGTCCACTGTGATCAACCTTTAATCATATAGCCTAATGCTATGTTTGGTTTATCCAAGGAATAGCATACACATTCCAGGTGTCACTCCTCTTTCACTTGTGGTGTACAGACATTTGAATGTTCTATAATTAGAAAAACATGGCTTTTAAAATATTACAATATTTCAGGATACTATTTCCATTACTTCCTCCAGGGTTTACAAGATGCTTTTGTATGTAGTAAAGCAACAAGTGTCATAAATGTAACCAGAGAGGCAAACAGAATAGCATGTACAAGCTACAGAAATTTATTTCTGTTAAGTACCAGAAAGCATCTTCAAAATATGATTCAGAAAAACAGAAAATGTTACTCCTCTGCCCAAACACTGAAGAATCAGATATACTGATGACTGCTCTTTGTATAATAATTTAGTTTATTGGGGTTTCCTAATATATACCAACCCGCTTAGAGTTTTTATGGGTCAGCACTCCCAGGTTTGTATCTTACAGTAAAAGTATGTAATTCAAGGCATTTTCAAAACTTGTCTTTATATTGACTTTAATCGATTTTGCATCGGACCTTAATCAAGTAGCAAATTACTATAGCAAATCTCTAAAGAGCAGTGGTCATGGTGGTATTGCATAATGGA
The DNA here is from genome assembly GCA_025331215.1 of Actenoides lindsayi. NCBI lineage: Eukaryota > Metazoa > Chordata > Aves > Coraciiformes > Alcedinidae > Actenoides > Actenoides lindsayi. The sequence goes on along the minus strand of WTSP01007342.1, from coordinate 51,594 downwards.
AACAAGTTCAGTGGCATTTGCAGTTTTTAGTTGTAGTGTTTGATTTTCTGGAACAGCTTTTGTTTTTTAATGACTGTATTAATAGTTCCATGAGTTGTTTTTAGAAAATTTATTTAATTACAGTATTCTTCATTAGACTAGGAAAAAAATGTGGTTTTGAAGAAGGAGCATAATGTGTTTTTAATAGTTTTTTCATGTTGCTTGAGTTCAACATTATCTTCCTGTAGTTTGTTCCCTTCTGTTGAAGGAAGGGAGGGATGCGGACTGTGTTAACCTGTTGATGGGCACACATTTTATTTGTAGTTGATTCCTTTTTGTGCTAGATTCTCACATGTCCCTTTGGGCTTTTCTACTGGGTGCACTTCTTCATAGTTCATGTTTTGCCTGTCATGTCTTCTACTTGTAGAACATGATGTTTGTATAATGCTGTACTACTGCAATACAAAGCAAGCACAGCCCAGATGAGTAATACATGAGAAAGTAGTTTTATAACATCATGTAAATGCCTTATCTGTTTAGCCTGAGAAAAGGTGCATATGGCTTCCAGTATAGATTCTTAATGCACTTTTTTATTATTATTATTCCAATGGGCAAATCTCGTAGCTCAAACCATGAGTAAAAACTTTTTTATGAGAACGTCAAGAAATAAATATTCCTTATCTCTTCCTCAGAGGAAGAGGATGATCAAAATGAAGTGACTTTCCTTCTTGTGCATGGGCTTGTCCTTCTGTTCCTTTGACTATTTATTTCAGCAAAGAGAGTTGCCCACAAATTCTATTGAATTTTTGATTCCTAACAAGGTTTTCTACATACATGGAAGCCTTAAATGTCTTATTTTCTAGAGTTATGTGTGATATGTCTAGTTTAAAATGACATATACTTTAGCAGACAATAACAGAGATTTATGTACATTGTTAAGATCTGTGCTTTTTTAAAGTCACTGTTATTAAGACTTACCTCAAAGACACATTGCAGCTCAACTCCCACAGAAGTGCGTTCATAAACGTTGTGTTTCAATTAAAAAGTTATATTCCTCGTATAATGTGTGAAAGGTGCTGTGACACTGTGTGTGTGTGTGTCCCCTCCAGCCTGCAGCTGTGCTACCTGAGGAGAATTTGCCATGCACAGCATCTTACCAGCCACACCCCAGTAACTCTCCACTCAAACCTGCCAGCTCAGTTTTCCTATAATAAATTAAAATTACTAACTTGCAGAGATTTGGTATTTAGAATGACTCATTACGGTTTTCATTGAAATCCATTTGGTAGGGATTAGAGGGGCTTCTCTGTCCCAAGCAAGGAATGTATAAAAATGGTCACAATTAGTTGGAGACAGTTGTTGAAAATGTGAGACCTGTTTATTTGGGTTTTGTTTTTTTAATTGAACCACCACATCTCTGTATTCTACCACAGATAATTAATTTAGAAACAATATTTCTAATATTTTACATTCCATTTTGTTGATAAAACCAAATTTGACTACTGTCTTTGATCAGAAGCAGTTGTTCTATATTTTATAGGTTTTGTACTATCATGTGTAAAACCAGTACTCTTGTTAAGGATTAGGATTCATTCCCTGTTTGGGATTCAGCACACCTGTGATGGAGTTTCTGAATTTGCCTTAGTTTATTTGTCATAATATTATTATGAGGCATTTTGGCTAGATGTTGGGGTCTATCTTTTCCTCGTGTAGTTTCCCTAAGAATGAAATGCAGCCAATATCTTGTTACCATAGAGGGTCCAAGGAGAGTAGTTCCCTCCGACAGCTCCTTGCCCCTACCCTGCTTGTCACAGATTGTGCTGAATTATTTCTCAGAGGGTAACACATCAAAACTAGCAACCTTGGATATAAGTTGAGTGTTTGCACTGCCATAATTACTTACTGCTCAGCATACCTCTTTGTTGGTCCATTGCTTTCAAATATACCAGAGAACTTTTGGCTCCAACTGCAGGCCCTAGGGCTCAGCAAAAGAATTGCAAGTATTTTTCAGGTCTTGCCTAGTTCCTTTTGAAACATCAACAATTTTGAGCTAAAGAAATCCCACTTGTAAAACTCTGTTTGGAAGTCTACCTTGATTTAATGCTCTGTACTCAACATGCCTCAGAAGAGCAATATTCCCCACCGTATGTTTCCTCTTTTGACTAAGTATTTAGAAACTCAACCCATCTGTCTGTTGTCAGACTTCATAGAAAGCAAGATAACTATTCCCAATTTGATTTTTTTTTCTTTTTAGATTCATTTTGTTTGGTTTTTTTAAATAAGAACTTATTTTTTCAGAGTTTTGATTAAACTTGAATACTTTGGTTTTGAACCACACGTTCAAGGAATCTGTCCGGAGCGATAATGGGCTTCCAGATTTTAAAAATTTAAAGCTTATAGTAGAGGAACAGAATTTCTAACTGGTTTATATTTTGACTATTTATCTTCGAAGCTGTCCAGTTTCACTTTTAAAAGAGAATTAGTGGAATTAAAACTTTCTATTCTGTAAATCATTGCCATTAACGTACCATTAATCATTGTACCATTAAATCCTGTGGCGGATCTATGTGATTTTATAAATAATTTAATAAAGAAAAAAGGCAGTTGGAAAGCTGTTACTGGGTGAAATCCAGGTGCTCCAGGATTAGCAGCAAGTATACTTAGGGCCAGTAGTTCAGCCCAGTGTGACAGAAATTCTACGTTTTCATTACATCGTGCTGGCTGAAAGAAAAAATCAGTGCCTTGCATAAACATACTTGAAAGTGTATCTTCACAGAAATGCTGGAGTACTGATTGAAAGAAGGTATTTGACCTTCATGATTTGCAAGTTTCAGGGTTTTTTTTAATTCTACAAATTCTACTAATTCTAAAACTGTGAAGTTTTCCTTCTCCCTCACGTTTTTGATTGAAGTTCAAATTAACGTGCTTTTTGTTCAAGCTACTCTTCTTACAAAGTACTTTAAAATATCTTTTTTTCTCAATCCTGTTAACTTCTGTAACTATTGTTACCTCTTCTGTACACTTAGAACAAACTTGGCAGGACGATTTCAAAGAGCTTGCTAAAATTGTGAGTGAGGTGGAAGGCAAAACATTCATTGACCTAAAAGGGTGAGAGTGATGCTTCCTGGTATTTGAGAGGTGGAGGATTAGTCTTTGTTTTGGTTTTGGTTTTTTCCCCTGCCTGTTCTACAAATGAGTAGAGATTCTTTAAATGTCAGGAGGTTTTGCGTAGAGGCAGCTAGGAAGGGTCAGGTTCTCTCACTGTGAAACCATGTAACTTCATTTAGGTTATGATGCTGGGATGTCTAAAAAATCCCAGAAGTATAATACTAGTGCAGAAAGTCACATATGAGCACTTAACACCTTAATAAATGTCTCCATGTGGTGTAAGGTTAAAGATGGGGTTTGGGTTTTTTTTCTTCCTTGAGAACTTCAGTGTTGCTTTGCGGACATTGGAATATTGTGTCTGCTCTTTGAGATACTAAACCTCTTTTTTTTTTTTTTCCATTCCATGTGATGCAAAGCCTTTCAAATATCTGAACATTTAAAAGATGTGTTTTATATTTGTTTCTACAAAATATGTGAAGAATTAAAACGGTAGGCACTTAATCTTCAGCTGATGTAGATTGTGTAAATCCTTCACATACAGCATTGCCTAGTAATGTTCTTGACAGTATTCATGGATTATGATCCTTTTTAAATAAAAGGTAAATGTCCTGTAATATTATGAGAACAAATAAATACACTGTAGAAGAAATGTCAGCCTCAGCTCTCAATTCAACAAATAAACAGTGATTAAAGAATGTACTCTTTCTCCTGTGAAACCTCTTTCTCCTTGTAAAGCTTTTTCATGGAAAAATAAACGTTAAAAAAATTTATCTTTCAAGGCTGGGTGTGTCTGTCAATCTTTACATCAATGTAAGTGTGGAATTTATGAAATGTGTGGGATATAAGGGGTTATAGAGCTTGAATAGAATCCTGTGATTAACAAGTGCTGATTGTTTCACACTCTGCAGTTGTGGGAGTCAGGTGGCAATGCAGTGACCTGAGGGTTGTTAAAACACTGTGTGGTCGTGCGGACTCCCCAGTTTGTGTTACACGGTGGTCTGGAAATGAGATCTGGTTTTATTCAATTTCTGCACATAAGAGAGATGAGAAATGCTGTACTGAATGAGTCATGACTGACTGTTTTGTAGCCTCCAGTTTATTGCAGAGATCCCAGAGCAGGCTTAGCTACTGGAATGGATCTCACTGCATTGAGCTCCACTTGGAAGCAGTGTTTGTTTGCCATATTACTGTGGCTGAACTGTGCCAGAAATTGCAGTATGTGGGTGCCTGATTAATAATTATGGTGGAACCATATTTTAACAGCAGCTTCTAAAAAAGAATATAGCTGTTTTGCTGTAATTGTTTTTCTTGGATAAGTTTTCCAGCTTCGACTAAGAACTTACAGCTCTAGAGTGCTAATACACGCTTCTCGTGTGCACCAATACAACTGAGGACCAATACCAACATACCTACAAAGAGAACCCCTTATTGTGTTGCTCATTGATACACTGATTTATTGTTAATGAAAGCATCATATGCCAAAAATTCTGGCATATCTACTCTAGGTGAGCTCCAGCAATAGCTGCGTAGCTGTGCTGATTTCCTACCCCCCTCACTAAAGATCATTTCTCGTATCTATTCATCTATTCAAATATTTAAAACATTTGCACATACTACTTTAAAAAAAATCTGCTTTCTTTGATTTCCTTCCAGATTAAATATATTCAACTTAGCCTGATGCAGTAGGTCTGAATTTGATGAATTTGATGAACATTCAAACAAATTTATTTGCAAGTTCTGTTCTGTTCTGAAGTGCATCCAAAGCTTCTGCCAAGCCTAACTCATCTAGTTTAGGCAGGATTGTGTCATCTCAGCATCTCGGTGAGCACCTCAGGTGATAAAGCTGAAAGTTTAGTTGCCTTCAGTCATCATCCCTGGAATGACACCTTCACCCCCTACTTTTATCTAAGTCTTCTTAAAACAGTAAGTCTGTATGTACATAGTAACTTGTATGTTCTACATGTAGAGGAATCCATGATGCCAGTGTGTGCAATGGTATCTGGGTGAGTGAGCTGGACTTCTGCTTTTTACCAGAACTCAGGGAGGCACTGTCTGGTAGAGATTTCTGTGGTCACAAAGTCACTGCTCTAGGAAACAATTAATTAGCTTGTTTCTAAAGGCAAGAGAAAGGATCCTTTCATGTGAAGTTCGCTAGTGGGGCCAAGTTATTTTCTTGTTATTGCAAGGGATTCTGCAATCTCCTGCCAAGAGGAACTTATCCGGAGATTGGGTACATGGGGCTTTAAACAGCTCCTCTCCCTGCCCTGTCCTTCCCATCTGAAGTAGTTTCCTGTGGCTGTTCAAAATCATGACCCTGCTGCCTCATCTGAATGTTATCTTTTCTGCCTGTCACCCTGGTATTTTGTGCACACAATCCCACTACAAAATGAAAATTCTACCTGATAGGTATTTTATGTGCTGCTGTGTATAGCAAAATTTCTACCCTCACTGTAACTGGGCTTTCTAGAGCCAGTGTGTTCTCCTTTACTCTCTTCCTTAAGCACAGAAATTGAAGCAGAGGTGAAGATTTCAACCTTCAGGTGTAAAAGAATAATTTTCTAAGGTATTGCTACAGCAGCAGGTGTTGTGGTGGGGTTTTTTTATTACTATTTTGGAAAAGCATGAGCAGGTTGTAACCCTTAGTTAAGTAACTCCATAGCTTTGCTATCTCAAGCATTCCCTTAAGCAGAATCTGCTCAGAGCTCCTAACAGCAGGCTGTAAATAGTGGGCATATTTTCCGACACTGAACAAAGCTGCAGTAGGAAGGAGTAGTTGGGTATCAATGGAAAGGTTCCCTCAGTAAAATAAAATATTTAGTCAACTTTACCCTGTAAATTACACTTGTGAATTCCATCCACCATAGAACTGCAGTGTTATTTTTTACCTTGGAAGCTATTGTTGCAACTGTTGTCTTTTGAGAACTGAAAAGTACTAACACCATCTTCATTTACTAACAAGAAGGCAGCATATCAGATTTAATGTGTTCTTTATACAGCAGGGCTTGGGAAAGCACATCACTTCCCTAGCGAAAGGTCTGAACCCTCTGTCTGAGATGATGACAGGTAAGTGTGACATGTTTTAAACAGAGCAAAGCAGAGTCAGCAGCTTGATGGTCAGTGGAAAGCGTGGGCTGTTGTTACATCAAGGCCTCTGCATCTTCCCTCCCTTTCTTTATGCACACCAACAAACTCGGGACTTGACTAAGGCTGTGGTATTTTCCAAGTTGTTTTCTGGAGTTGATACTAAGATACATAGTTGGCTAAGAAGGAGAGATGTAGCTGCTTTTCAGAATCCTAATACATTCAGCGAATGGAATCACAAGAGGGCATAGAAAATTGAAATATGCCAAACAGTGTGTAGGAGCATTGATGCCTAAATGGCAGTTAAATCCAATGGAAAATTGCTGGGGGCTACTGAGGAACCTATCTTTAAAATTCTTCTTTTCTTTATGCAATTGAGTGAAGAAGATGGATATAATTAACATTTTTGTCATGCTTTTAGCACTGAAAGTGCTGTAAAGCACTGTTGTTATTGCAGACTCAAATCAAAAGAGGTGTATGTGGTAGAACTCCTTAGACCACATGAGGAAGGTGCAGAATATGTACTGAGACACTCAGAAATGGAGTTTCTAGTAAAGAGTGAGAAAATTTGCCTCACAAATTCACTGGTAAGTGTAAAATGAAACATTTACTGAATCATAACAGGATTAGCTATGAATTTAAATTGGCAGAGGATTGAATTTTTTTTATTTACTTGAGGATGCTGAATAGAACCATTCTCTTTACAGTAGATTTAAATTGCATAGAAGTACATGAAATACGGAACTTTACCAAAAGAACTGAAGTTGGATGGTTGGTATGTTTTATAGAGAAGTTTAAGGATCCTTCTTTCTAATCCACAGCAAGCTTGCTGATTTAAAAAAAACAACCTGTATTTTTAAGTGTTAGTGTGTGGAGAGTCTCAACAACTTTGTGATCTGTAAGTACATCCCCTATAATCACAAGATGATATATATACATGTTTTATACATTAGGTACAGGGTCTTTCCTGCTTTCACATACTGTAGTAGCCTAATTGCCGTGATGCCCTCTGGGACTCTGCATATCACAGTTTTGGTCCTGAGAGTAGGAGAGACTATCTCATTATAGACATCTGGCAGCAGGCATGTGTCTGTTTTCCAAGGACAGTCTACCTCAAATGAACCTGTCATAGTAATTGTTCTCCACCTTCTCTTAAGATGCAGAAAACTTGTGGAGTGCTTCGAACAGCAGCAAGCAAAAAACTGATCAGGATTCTTTTGAATTTAATTCATGCTGAAGCTTCTCACAGTCTCGAAGGAAAGTTATGATTGAAGCGATCCCAGGAAAGAACTCATTTGCTATTTGAAAAAAATTCAAATGTGTTCATGTTTTTGGCCTAGAAAAAAATTTATATTTTAAACTCAGAAATGTTTACAGTCAAGAAATTTTCAAAAAAAGGCATCAAGTTATTCTGAAGCAATTCTGACCTGCCAGCTGAACACAATGAGGACTACTGTAAGCAATGATAGATCCTATCCATTTTTTTGTCAGTCAAAGAAAGTGGTGAGGAAAATCCACTCAGATCATGATCTATCATGACACTTCAGTAGTATATCTCAGCATTAAAGGCTAATGAATTCTCCTTAGTTTGGGAAGAGACTCAGGTTAAGTAGTAAGTTTGACTCTGTGATATAAACCATATGAAGGTTGAACCCTTAAGTTGAATAAATAATCCTGCTTCTAACTGGGCAGTGGAGTTTATACATTTCTCTCAGGCAGCAAATAGGCAGATACATTTATCCCTACATTGCTGCACTCTCTTGTTGATCTCTGCTGAATTTCTTCTCAATGACTATCGCATGATCCTTTTCACTCTGCCTTCATCTCTCTAATTAGTTGTCCCAGAGCTAGGTGCTCATTACTATCTGCTTGCAGCTCTTTTCACTTGTGACAGAAAAGTAATTTAGTTTTCTTTTACTGGGGGGGGGGGGGGGAAACGGAACCCTTTCATCCCCCCCCCCTTTTTTTTTTTTCCCAAGAAA
>WTSP01007342.1:0-43344 GCA_025331215.1 Actenoides lindsayi | reverse complement strand
GGTTTTTGTTTTGTGTGGTGGGGGGGGGGGGGGGGGGGCGGAATCGTAACCTGTACATCCCTCTCCCTTTTCTTTTTATGCCCATGAAATGTGCTATTAGCAAGAGCCCCTGCTTCCCCTATTTCACTTCTATATTACATCCCACTAATTTGCCTGTCCCCATGCTGACCAATGAAATTGCTCTCAGCAAGGTTTCTAATGATCTATTGCTAGCCAAATATCTGCAATCTTCTTGGCCTGCCAGTTGCATTCAACATGTGCAACTAGTCTTTTAGTTTTGAGATTTTGACTTTGACTTTATTACAGCTCTCAGCTTTGGTAACTGCTCCTCCATCATGTCCTTGGCTGAAGAGCCCTCATCTTCTCCATACCCAGCTTTTGGTGGGAATTTCCCTGGACTGCCACTCTTCCTTCCCTCCTTCTTTTGCACACTTTGTCTCTGAATGATATAAAATAAAGTTCAGCAACCATCTGTGCTTGAATCCAACTGCCAGCTCTCCCTACTTGACAGTATCAAGCTCATGCTGCACCTCTGCCTATTTCAACATGCTGTTCTTAGAGTAGTCGTATCCTAACTGTGAGGTTTTACTCATTTACAAGATACTAATTCCTGCCACTGAATTTTTCATCTTTCTGCAGCATTATCCACTACTACTCGTGCAAACATTGCAAAAAGTACCCTTTGAGGCTTCCCGTGATTGTCAAAAGGATTTCCTCATCAATACTGGCAAAGGCCTTTCTTACAATGCTGAAAACTGTCAACATCTGGGCTCTCCTGGACTAAGATCACTCATTCTTAAACCAACAATATCTCATGTTTCACTGTCAGACTCCATCTGTTCTCTGCAGTGTATCAGTTGTTGCCTGGTGTTGTACATCATTTGTAAGCTCTCAGTGGATATGGGAATTTCTTCTCCCTCTGTGTTTATGCCACACCTAATGCCATGGAGTTTTTCCTGAGAAGAACTCCTGGACACTATGGTAATATAAATGATAATAACGGTTGGTATGACAGGTTTATTTCCCTAGCAGTGCTTAATCTTGGCAAAACCACTTTTAGAATAGATTCAGAAGCCAGAAAAAGAAAACAAATTACAAAATTTGAAGTTCTGCTTCCATCATTACGATGTCCTGCTCTTGCATATCTGTTTGTAGAGTAATCTCCCCCTGCTTGTCCCACTGAAGCTTCATCAATGTGCATACAAATAAACTAAAAAACCTTCCTGAACTTGGGGGATTATGTCCTTAGTCCAGGAATTCCGGAAGGGTGCATGGAGTTCAGCTGAGCTGGATGTCGCTCCAGTTTCAAGTCCTAAAGGGTCCAAAGATTTTTATCATGCTTTTTATAGGGATGTTTGATCACATGCTGAAAAAATGTTGAAGTTGGCTAGAGATGCATCTGTCCTCACAATATTTATTGGCTTTTTTTTTAGTTTGTTTAGTGATAAAGAGACAATTGATTGGAACGGATAAAAAGCAAAAAAGCGTTGGACGTAATGTTTGAGCTGGCACTGTGGTACCTCTGTCTTCCATCAAAATACAACATATCCTACACACAAGTGAAGGGATGACCCTTCCTATTGTTTGCTGTTGCAAAGGGTGAATTTGAAGTGTCTGTAGGAGGTGAGGTCTGTGGCTATATTTAATTCCCATAGAAGTTCACCTCCTGGCTTTGGACAAGCCACAGTGATGACTCCTGAAGTGCTGGTTGTTACCCTTATATGGAGATCTGAGTGACTGATCAATGTTCTTTCTTAACACCTACCTGTCTTTTTTATGTTTGACACAGAGCATCGGGAAGATCATGAGCAATTTCATGGATGTCACTTGACATTTTGAGCAGAAGGTTTCAATCTCTTCAGATACAAGTCTACACTTCTGTGTAAGAAAGGTATTCTCTCCATACTTCACACTCAGCATTAGAAGCTGCTTCCCATCAGTCCTATATCCTTTGGGGGACACATGCTACCGCTGCTCCTGCAGAGTGGCCGAGTTTGAAGTGCATCCTCCCTAAGAAACTGTCAGCTCCCTCTGACAGGGGAAGACTTTTGGCTGTTTGGACCATGTCATTTCTTCCGAGGAAAGGCAGTGATCTAAGTCCTGTTAATGCCAGTTGGATGGCACTCTTGCATGGGAAACCTGTCTCAGTAGTGAAGGAAGACACGTAATGACCTCTCATTTGCCTTTGGGACATACTGCTGGGTCACAACTTTGCTGTAGTTCATGAAACAGTGATGGTTTCATCTTCAGTATTGCATGACTACAGTCCAGGCAAGAGGTAGTGAAAGACATTTGTAACCGAGGCAAGCAGTCTGCCAGGATCGACATCTCCTGGTTGATGAGAATAGGTGGAAAGCCTTGCCTGACATGGAGTTCTGTGGGACTTCAGTGTCAGTGAGGAATCTCGTGAGTATTCCAGGTGCAGTGTAAGTACCCAGACAGACAGATGGTCGGGAAACCTTTTCTTGAGGAACTTCTGCAATCGTACATAAATCGCCTCGCCTGGTCTGGTTTATTTTTACCTTTAATCCTGAAGAATTTCTGTTTGATATTCTAACCTTGTTTTCTCAAGTTTTATTAGAACTAACTTGCAGAGCCTCATTCCAGTATGTGTGGTATCCTGAGCTTGGCTTTTCACTAAAAGCTGTCTTTTTAACTCTTTCACATCTTCCCCTAGTTGATTTTCCCTTTAAGGTAATACAGCATCTAAGGAAAACATTGGAAAGAAAATTGTGCTGGTTTATCTTTTCTGTAAAATGGAGGGGCTTGGAGCACCTAGTACATGACATTAACATCGGGAAATAAATATCTAAGATGCATAAAATTCAGCAAAAAATTTAAGATATTATCTTAGGAACATAATTTTATTTTCCAAATTTCCTAGCAATAACTTTGGTTCATTTATTTTACATTCCTAAGAGAGTCACATATATATCTTTTAAGATTTAAAAAAAGCTATAGCTAGTGCAATATTAATATTTTAGTCAAGAATGTAAGGCTGCATAACCAAAACTGTCAGGTCTTGTCCATTACAGCAGTGGGAGTTGAGAGTACTCAGTTCTCTGTGATTATAGATCATTTTTCTAATCGCCTAGACCATAACTAAGCACTGTTCTGGTTAGTACTGGCTTACTAATATTTTTGGCAAACTTTTCTACTTATTGTTTCAACAAATTACAAATCTCTGTGCAAAAAATGACCATTTTAATGGCATTTCAATTTTTTTTTTTTTTTAGTTAGAAGAATGTAAACAAGGTATTTGAGCCAGCTTTCTAGAAGGCAGTATTTTTCCCCTGCCCCCAAATATCTAGCTGCTAAACTTCAGTTGAAAATATCTTTGGGGTTTTTTGGGCTGTTCTCAGTATTGACTTAGGAGATCACTTCTAAATCAGAGTGAAATAATTTTCCAATTATTTTTTCTACTGAGAAAGTTAGTTCCTTTTTAAGTGTCATCATTTCCCCAGAGACTCTTCATGCTTCATTATCCAAGCGCGTTGCTGCTGATTGCAATGAGCTTATTCACTCTAGCAGAGGTCTGCCCATAAATAAACACATAGATGCATAAGCACACAATAATTTCTTCATGCACATAGCACCATGGGGCTATAGCCCTAAACTGGGTTTGCTGAGTGTTGCTTTAATAGAAATAAATGATTAAAATTATGGATTCTTTCTTAGATGCCCATTATAGACTTCTTTAAAATCCTACACTCTTACTTACTTAAAACCCTTAACTGCAAATCACCCCTTCTCCAGGAGAACTGACAACCTGTTATAAACAGGCCTGTATGATGACAGATATGTGATTATATTTAAATAGCCCTGTCATAAAAAACATTTCCTAGATTGTGTTTTTTTCTTAGCCTAGCATTTGAAAGATTGCATTGCATTTTCTGTTTTCTTAATTAAAACCTTCTGCAGTGTGCGAAAGGGGTTAAAAGCACTGAATTAAGCCTGTAGGTACCAGTTACTGTACAAAATAAATATGTAAAAATGGGAAAAAAAAAAAAGTCTATCATGTGTCTATGAGAGTTTCTCATGATGGCAAAAAATGTTACAGTCTGTTCAAAGTACAGATGAATTTGAATCTCACTTCCAAAGAAAGGCTCATGTTGCTAATCTCCCATGTCCTGCTGTTTGAACTCATCAGCTTCAGAGATGATAAGAATATGTTATTATGCAAGCTATCAAAGCTATTTACACAACTTCTTAAAACAGATTCTTTCAGTGGTATGGCCAGGTGGTTAATATCCATTGTCAGATTTTTTTAATGCATGCCAGTTTGGTAGTATACATTCTCCATCCTGTAAGCAAAACATTGTCCACTCGACAATGCTCTGTCATCCTAAATCTGAGGGGTTAATACACTCTCATCTTTAATCTCCTGGAATCCTTCTTTTCCTTTGATTTTAAAATCTATGAACGCTTTCACAGAGCACATCCTCCAATAAACACAATTAAAAAAAAATAATCAAATAACCTCAGCAGTTTTAAGTTCAAAATTAAATTATCTATCAAGCAGGAATCTGGCAAGGCAGTGCTAGTCTGCCATAAAGTCTTTCATCTTTCCAAATCCTGGGAGGGCTCTCATGTTCCCAGGTTGTCAGGTGAGCTCTCTGTTCTAAATATTTTTAAGTGGCTAAAGCACTCAAACACTCAGTTCTGGGAATCCCAACTTAATGTTCCATCAAATGGATCTGATTTTGAAAGGATGGCTGTTCAATGCTTTCTGAACAGCAGGCTGTTTTTCTTCTGATATCTATAACTGGAAGCAACAAAGATAACTCATCTCTTTTTTTAAGCGTAGAACACATTTTGAATGTGTTTAGCTACAAACCATTTGTAACAACGGTGCATCATTAAGTCTTCTCCTATATTTAAAAAGCTTCAGTTCTGTGTGGGATATAAATCACAGAACAAAATGTATCAGGGAAAATGGGAAGTGGGGATACTAGTTTACATACAAAGGAAATACTGGAAGATTTATTATCAGCGATTTTCTTGAATCTGACTAGACAGCCAGGACAAGATTTTCCAGAATGGAAAATGCTGCAGTTTTTCACATCCATAGGTCAGCAGTTTGTGGGGGATCCTTGGAAAGCTCAGGCTCGAACTAAAGGACACTGACAGTAATGAAATGTCTTCCAGTGAGCACCAAATTGCCAGGGGCTGCTGCGAACTACCACCCCAAGTAAGGGAGGTGACAAATAATGGAGGTGACAGCGGGAGCTTTCCTGTGTCTTGAGAACTTCGCTGACTCAGTGTCACAGGGATCAAACTTTAACTGGGAGCCTTTGGCACATCAAGGTATTTTGAAAAAGAAAATATTCTTGCATCTTAAGTCAAGTTACAACAACTTAAGTTCAGTTGGACATTTGTGGCCTATGTCATCAGCAGCATTATCTGAGTGAGCCCACTCTGTGAAGGCCACAGTAACATAAGATTACTTTGCAATTGCCGTGGACTAGAAGACCGCAGCTTCAAGGTAGCAGCAATAATGGAAGCAAAGTCACCTGAATGGTATTGCAAATTCTAGACAAACTCACTGAGAAATTTTAAGCAACTTGACTGGGTTTTTTTCAGGGGCGGGGGGAAGAAAGAAATGCTAGCAGAATGCCACTTTTAAGAATATTGCACAATGCAAATACACACAAAAAAAAATTCCACAGCCTTGGAATCCAAAAATTATTTAACTTCCCCATCTCTTCTGACATTACTTCCACTGACAATGACAAGTGCTTCAAAACTGCATCTTGCTTTCCAACTAAAGCTTGACCTTTGCTGCTTTTCTTCTTCAAAAAGTAACACTGCTAAAATTATACATTAGACAAGAAAGCAAATGAATCATCCAGCTATGAAGGACTTATTTTGAAACTTCAGGAAAATATATACCTGGCCATGTGGTTCTGGAGTTGATTAAATCACCACATGTGCAAACCCTTAGAACTTAGCTCCCTATAAAGTTGATTTAAAATTCTGAGAGTAAGACCACAAGCAGAGTTTGCAGAAGAGCATGCAACACAGATGCCACAATATCCATGAAGAGTAAAACCAAGATTTCTGATTGTGTAGTGTTAAGGAGGACAGAAGTACTCGTAGAATATTAGTCAGAGAATATTTTGAGTTACAAGGGAGCCATAATATTGCAGGTTTCATTCATATAGACAATATTTACAGTTGGGTTACATCTACCAAAATGTTGCTTATTCATATGAGAAACCAGAACTTTTGTTGTCCAGAACTTCCAAGTAGGAAGCAAACAAGCATTCCCCACCTCATAGCTGTTTAACACCTATGGTGTCAGTCTACTCTCAGCAGTCATGCAGCCACCCTCCAAGAACATATCATCATAGCTATCTGGCATTAGGCTGAGTGCAGAAAAGCAAAATACTGAGAAAAGTAGGAAAGAGAAGTGCCTTTAAGCAGGTCGTTCCAAAACTGAGCTAAAGCACAGTGCTAAAGAGACAATAACAGCCATTTGTATGCAGTGTGTTTCGTCCTCAGATGTGGTTAAACTTGAGTAGCTGCTGCCAGGACTGGGCCTGTTCTGTGGATGAGAGGACTGTAGCTCTCTAGCCCAAACCAGAAAGCATGTGCAGAAAGCAAAGATACACAAATCTAGCCAACCTGTTCATGACTTTATTTATGTTGGAAATGTAAAAGACTGAGCAGGCTTTCTAGACTATTTTGGTAATTAGAATGATTTAAAACTGTGGTTAAGCAACAGAGTGTACAAACCTTAGGTTATTTTGCCAGCTCATCTAAGTCATCATCTGCAGCATCACTTGTTATTTGGTTACTAGATATCCTTGAGGTTGAGTACTTCAGTCATGCTGCTGCATTCCAAAATGTTTCATCTGTTTTTTTTATTTGCCATTAAAACAAAAATAAGGACATGTGCCCCTAAAGAATATGATTGGATGAGCACCTTCATTTGTGGTCTGCTCTTGAGGTTGGACCTAGGATGCAATGACAAGCCAGTGCTAGATGCATACCTGTTGCAAAAAGAAGTCATGGGGAGCTGCAAGGTTCTGCAGCTCATTCTGGCTCAAGCATGCCATTTAAAGCTGAAAATCCTGGCTATTGTGACAAGGAATGAGCAGCAGAGAGGTAACAACCTCTTATTTTCATTTGAGACACACTACACAATGGGGGAAACGTCTCTAATCTCCTGCAAAGTGGGACAGGAAATTTTTGTCTGTATGTCAAGTGTCTCTTCTACTGTTAGGGTCTGGAAAGTGAGGCATGGCAGTAATTATTGCAATTGTGAGCTAAACTTTCAAGCTAACCTTTCAACAGAGCTGACTGAGACAAAGCTTTGTGGAAGTCAGTTTGCTATCCTTAACATGTACTTAGGTTTATATAGCACCCTTCATACAGACCAGCATATTAACGTACCACTTTATGATATGGAAACACAATCCTATGGTATATCATACAGGAATATGACATACATAACAACTTCAAATGTATTGCTCGCTGCCATACTATCACATGGAAAATACAGGTAAAGTGTAAGTAGATGTCCTAGCTGGAATCTGGAGCTAATAAGCCTATTGTTAGGACTTTTTAACGACTAAAGAAGAGCAGAGCCCTGTATTGGTGTACCATTTGACAATGGAATAATTGATGTAACAGTGTTAGGTTAGATGACAGGCATGTGCTTAAAATTGACTGTAAGAAGATCCAGTTGCATGAGTTGTTCTGTTGTGCACCTCACTTTAGGGACCAGTAATTTCTAAACTGTAGAGATGCCTCATTCCACAGCTGCTAACTGATATCTACACCTGCAAATGATGGAGGATACTAAACAAAATGCTAGAAATTCTCTATACAATTGTAGGAAAGGCCAACGGTACCTAAGTGGGACTCTCTTCTCTCCTCACAGCCTGTACAGGAAGATGAGGTTCTTACAAATGCCATGCATGGGAAGTCCATCTAAAATCCCCTTCTTGTCTTGTCTATGAGGACCAGCCAGGATCGGCCCATTTGTCCACTTGAGATTCAAAGCATGAATGGGTTTCACTCAGATGCCAGCCATCTAACTGAGCAAGGACTCACATGGGGCTCCCTGCACAAGCCCTACAACAGAGCAGGAGTTGCTCAAGCAGCAGTGGTCTGTTGGGCCACTGCTGCTGTCCCAGGGGCAAGGGAGGCACTAGCACCTCAGTACTGTGGCCCTCCCAAACACATAGGAGTGCCTAAATTTAGGTGCAGAAATTTCAGCAAATACAGAGATAGTGGTTAGGTTCTTCTGGGGTTGGGCACTGGTGGAGTGCAAGCAATCTGAATGCTTTCAAAGACTAGACTTACACACCGCCTGAGTAAGCAGTCTGAATTTCACCCTTAAGCACAAGTCCTTATTTCAGTGTTGTATGAAGTCCTTCTTGAGCTTTTAAACCCTTTCCCTGAAAACATATTCTCTTGATAAGATACATGATTTAATAACCCTTTTAAAAAATAATAAGAATGAAAATTGAGAACCCAAGTTCTGCACAGTAAGGTCAAATACTCAGTTCCTTCTCCAAGCTGAGCTCATCATGCTTGGAAAACTCAGGACATAGCTGTGTTGGTCCAGCTTTTTTAAAAGATTTTTAACCTGATGTCCAAAACAAAGCAGTAAATTAGATGAACCTGTCAGCTGAAATTCAATGTCCTTAGCTGAAACTTGGCATGTAGCTTTGCCAGCTCAGTTATAGATTTATTTTTTTTTATGACTATTTGGCATTTTATTTTTCTCTGTGTTTTTTTTCTTAATATCCTCCTCCTTTTCTATCTTAAAATATACTTTCTATTACAATAGTTGAGTACAGGAAAGCACCACCTTGCTAACTTCTCTAATGTGGCCATTTTACTTAAATATTCTAGACACTGGAGCCATTTTCTATTAAATTTACAAGTAAGTTGCTTGCTTGCTTGCTGTCATTGGAACATGCTTTTAAATGTAAATTATTTTGTTTCTGAGGTAAATGGAAATGAATGTAATGTGGAAATTCACTTTGCTCAAATGAGACTAAACAAAGCATTAAGAAAAGTATGAGAGCATATGATACTGATCAATGCAGGGACATCTACTTTATTTCCCTTGCTGAGCTCTGTAATTCTAGCATCAGTGAAATTAGTTTTTCTTCAGATAGATCTTGGTTCAAACACTGAATAACATGGTGTATTTTGAAGCTGTAAGTTTTATCAGTGCACATTTTAGGAGTCACTTCACATCCAAGTTAATAGTGCATTGTTTAGAATTACAGAGGAAGTTTTTATACAGTCAATTTGTTCCCTTTCTCATCTGGACCTCATATTGATGACATAAGCACTTCTAAAAGCCCTATTCACTGCTTGCTCATAACATTTGAACTCTAGCATCCTTAACTTTATTTACAGGTCATTAACACCTTGAGAAGTGCCTGAAATGGCTTGGGAAAAGGTAGCTTGAATTGTCACTCTCCATTCTCAGCTGACTGAGAACAGTGCTGATCATCAGGGATAGTCTGCTTAGAAATGTGAAAATTTCTCTGGCTTCTGGATTTGCTGGTTTGTTGCTAGCAATTCTAAAGAAGTCATGTTTCTCCAGCCCAGAGAGCAATATTTACCCACTTTTCTTGAACTTCCCATGATTTCTTCTCAAATTTCCTTCAATATCAGCAAGGGAATCAGAAACAAATAAGCAAACAAACCAAAACTTTAAGACTTTCCTTGGGAGGAAAAATAAGCTAAGGTAGCCTTCTAAAGAGGTAGAAACTGAGTTGAAGAAGTTGACTTTCAGCTTTAAGGCTTGACTTCAGTTCCTACAGGACACATAGCTGTCTCATAAGGGTGTTCCTCAAGCACTGGGATACAGAGAGAGAAAATAACAGGCTCACAAAAAGAAAGAATTTAACAGAATTCAGAATGGAATCTTCATCTCTTTTGTAACCTGTGCTTTTATGCACCCTCTTTTTTGTGTGTGTGTGTGAATCATGGAACAAAATAAATACAGCTTAATGAGGATCAGGATGTATGTAGGATAACATAGTAATTAGGAGCAAGGTGACCCCATGGTTTTGCCTTAACAGTCTTCCTAACAGAAATGGATGAATCCAGATGAGGAAAACTGTACCCTTTGTGTCATTCATAGATGGTGATTGCTTAAAATAAGATTTTATGACTAAGGTGCATCTCTAAAAACTGCAGCAAAATGGATGAGCTAGCAAGTAAAGCTTGAAAGGAGGAGGGAGAGCATCCTCTCTCTCCATCACACTTCAACCAAAGTTGGTTAAATTGCATGTTATTAGTTTATCACAATTCAAGTGCTTTAGAAGTGCAAATACTCGTATGCCCTTTCTCCCTTCTTTCCACTAAAAAGTCCAGACTAGTTATTACATACCATTTTTATTCTTGCTATACCTTTATAGAGTTTTGAAGTGGAAACCTTCAGCAGCACCAAATGGATTTATTTCTCCTTTTACAGGTATTTTGCTGTGTACGTGTTGGGTTACTCCAAACTTTGAAAATGAGAAAGCAACCTCCCATTATGCACCTACATTCCCAGCTGGCAGGCTGTTAGAGATGAAACCTCAAATCACAACTACTGTACAGAGACTTAAAAGGGGAAAATTAAAAGCTGCCTTGTTTGATTAACATCCGTGTCTCACATTTGAAAATTAATGATAATGAAGTTTGCTTTCATGTAAGTTTAGCAACACTTCTCAGAGCATTTGGGATCCCAAAGCACTGTCATTTGCGTAGTGTTGAGATTCTCCTATGCAGTTTTTAATAGTTTATACACAAACCCATATCTTAACTGGTTTTTAACATATTTACAAGACAGTATCTGCAACATAGATCCAAATTCTTGCCATAACTGCTGCCTACCACTGTTCTATGAATTTAATGTTGATCAATCCTGAAATGGAAAGCTGATGGTTTAGTTCAATGCTATAATTAAGTGATGGCTAAAGTAAAGTCCCCAATTTTCCGGAGACTCTGCCCTTTTCTTTTACTCTCTTTTCTATTCTTTCCATTGAATAGAAAGAATAGAAACTTCTAAGTGAACAGCATTGTCTAAAGCAAATTACTTTAATGATGATGCCTTTTCCACAAATCAATGATGCACATTAAAGATTCAGAACACACTTTAGAGCAATCCAAAATGTGGAAAATAGCAAGGTACCAGTGCAATCCCCCTCTAAATTATAGATAGAGAATTAGATTCTGCTCTCAGCCATGCAGGTGCAAATCCATTAGTTTCAGAGCAGTTGCTTCAGGTTGAAGTCACTGAGATCAGAACTCTGCTGATGACCTGGTGCTGATGATCTGGTGCTTTACCACTTCTCATGGCAAGTATTAAGAGAACCCAGTGCCTTGAGCTCTCCTACCAAGCATCATCTTCTCTACCGTGCTGAACTATAGCATGCATATTGGGTATGCTATGGGATATTATAGGTCCATTTCTTTATGTTGTAGCAGGATGCGTGGGGAATTGATGAATGTATCTGTGAGCAGCACAATGAAATATTTGGCAATCTAGTTCAATTATTTCCACCTAATGACCCGTGGGTGCCAGTGCTTTGATGGAACATCATGTGGAGCTCTTTAAAAGTGTTAAGCCTGACGTGGGTCTCTGTCAATTTGCAATAAATAGGTCTGTGCACCCATTGGAAACATTTTACAAATACACAAATAGAAAAAATATCTGAAACAATGGTTTAATTCTCTTTTTCTCCACTGCATATTTTGTTTTATTTAGCTTAAGTTCAGAAAGCTTTCCACTTAAAATATTTGTATAAGCTTCACAGAGTTTTCAGCCTTTTTTGATAGACCCTAGAGAAGCTTTAGGTAGTTCTTAAATGCACAATAAAAAATCAAATCTGTTCTTAAAAGCCACTTTTCTGCATCATTATGAGTCAATGAAGGAAGTTTCCACCCCCGCCCCAAATTAAAAAGTCATAGTTGGGAAGAGAGTCCAGAAGTCCATTTTTATAAGTTTAGAGCACTTCCTATTATGAAAGTTAGACTGGGATGGGGTTCATAAGCCTTGTTTTGCCAGCCTTTGACTCTGTGAGTGCAGCAAAAGAGAGTTTTCAAACGACCTGATCAGCTTCCTGGCTTGCAGCTTCTGAGCACATGAAAACCATAATGTTTGTATTGCCTTATGCAGCTAGTCCCAGACTCCTTCATCCTCAGACAGCACAGTCTGTATTTGCAAAAATTTGTGGATAGCTTTAGATAAACTTGTCTGAGTAACAAAATAGCACGAGGGTTAAGAATTGCCTATAAAATGTGAGCTTTGGTAATAAACCAGAATGTGTGGGAGTTCTGCTCTAAGGCAGCAGCGTGTCTTGGGGCAAGGAGACTCAGTGAATAAAACCTTCTCAGCATGGTATTAAAAGAAAGTTCTTAGTAATTTTGGCTTGGCTTCACAGGCATGCGATAGATGATAACACATTCATTTTCCATAAGCAGGAAAGCCCCGCTTATGGAAACCCCTGCTTTCATTTCAGTAGTAATGGAAGTGACAATACATTAGAGGGCTTTGAGAAGGCAGAGGAAGAGAATAGAGATCTGTCAGCTGCTCTTTGTGCAGCCATGGGAGATGCTGCTGCTCCTTCTTACTCCAGCTTACAGGTACAGCAGAAGTAGGTAATGCACGCGCTCTGAAAGCTGTCTGATTGTCTAGTGTCCATCTGTCCAAGAATGAAGTTCACAGAAATTAATGGAACAGATAATTACAGCTGTGTTGTCTTCTCGTGCAAAATATTTTATGCCTCTGAGATTCACCCTTCTGCTATAAATGAGAGCATTCCAGATAATGTGGTTTTAAAGGGAAAAAGATATAAGCGATTTGCTTTGGTGTGCCAGAAACAGACCTAATTAGCTGGAGATTTGCTGGGTATGTCTGCAAACCATTACAGGCTAAATTAAATCCTTTTGAAAAGCCAGGTCATATTCCTCTTTCCTGTTCCTTGCATCTAAACACCTTGACAAGCCATACATACTTGTGTTAATTAGGCATGTGTTCAACAGTCTCTTTGTCCCTTTTCTGTTTGAAGGAAAAAAGCCCAGCCAAGAAGGAGTGTCCCAGGAGACCAACCTGTTCACACCTCCTTCACAATGAACATCACCATGGCCAATTATAGGGCACTCAATCCTGAACAAAAGAAATTACAGCAAAGAAGTAATGGGCTCTAAAAATATCTATTGTCTTGTGATGGTCATGTGGAATAGGAAGCACATGCAGTAGTAGCTTGGCTGTGGGCGATGGAGTTCATTAGCAAGAACTTTGCTACATGACAGTTCAATTCAGCCTGAAGGTTTGTTCAAGCTGCTGTGGAAGTTGACACCTCTCATGTTCCCTCCGAGCTTTCTCTGAAAATGGAGCTTCGGCTTCTGTTTGGCAATTTGTATTCACGGTGTGTGCATGTTGGATCAAAGTGATACTTCCCTACCAGCGTTTCTCTGGTGATTCAGTTGGCTTCCAAAGAGTCTAACTGAAGTAATTATTCACATCCTTTTGTGCTGCAAAGAAAACCTGAATATAATGGAGGGGGTTCTTTTCCCCCAAGCCCGAGCTAGGGAGAGACACTGAAGTGAGTTGAGTGCTTGATGTAACTTTTCTCCAGCTTTGCCAGGAAGAAACAGAGCATGAGAAGCATGAACTATCCCACTCCGTCTCAGTCAGGCATGGGTTCCAAAGCCTAACTAAAACTTGTCTTTGTGTGTGGGTATTGTGCTAGCTACAGATGTATGGGGCCTTCTGCTCCCACATGGTCTCTTCAGGGTGGAGGGTCTATGTTATCAAAGATGAAGAGTTCATCTGGTCATCACCTGTGTTTTCTTTCCCATTTTTGTCTGGGAAAAAAAAAAAAAATATAACCAGCAATAGCATTTCTAAAGTGCCAGGCTGAAAGCGAGTAAGTCTCAAACTCGACCTCACATGAGAGATTAACCTGATTTCTGAAGGTCTGTTTCTGCACTGCCTCTGCCGCTGCCTTTCTCCTGTCCTCTGCTCTCCGCTGCTGGAATTCGTGGTGCTGCTTGCCAGTCCCACCCATCTCCCGTGGCTCCCTCCACGCCAGGGACCTGCCGAGAGCTGCTGAGCAAGCTGCAGACTCAGCGAAGCTGCTGCCCTGGCTGCCTGGGCTGGAAAATCTTTTCTGTGGGTTCAGCTCTATATCTGTGATTTAATGCTGTGCTAATATTAAACATCTAACGTAATATAATGTTGTTCTAAACCAAGCAATAGCCTAGGAATATGTATGTGAAAAAAAGCTGGGTTTTTTTTTTGTTTTCAAGCTGGAGGCAGGTTATAAAGTAAGTCTGGGAACAGTTGGTCTCCAGCAGTGACTTGGGAAACAGAGACAGAAGTCTCCTTTTTACAACCTTTTGATGGACTATTTCATGAAACAGCTGGAGATCTCCAGGGGTAGCAGCTATGTTCAACCTGCTTGCTGTTTTCCACATATTCAGAGAGAGATGGAAAGGACTGTCTATATCATCCAGTGACCATAAAATACCACTGTTGATTTAATCCAATGCCCTGCATTTCAACTGCTAAACATAAATTTGGGGCATAAAGAAGATATTATATTTCAGAAGACTTAGCATGTTGATGAGCCTCTGCAGAACAGATTATTTATGTCAGAAACAAAGCTAGGATGGACCTGTGCCCATCTCCCTATTTATATCCCCATTTATGTCCAAAGAGGTTCTCAGATCAGAGGAGGCAGTTTTCCCCTCTTTTTCTCTTCCATTACAGAAAGCAAGTTGCAAAGATGGTCAGTATAAGGATTGAGAAATCAGGATCAGTCTGAATACCTTTCTGAAATCTAAGTTTACTCCTGCATTAGTCTGTACACATGGAGCAGTGTTTAAATTCCAGGTTGCTGTTAAGCCTTTCAGAGAAAAAAGTGGGATTTCACAAACTTTGGAACTTGTATAATCCCAGATTGCTAGAATTTGACAAATGACAGAGGTGGGTCCTATTCCTGGGTTTATAGCTCTGGATTTGAGTCTGCTTTTACACCAGCCACCAGCCAAAGCCTGTGCTGCTTGGTGGTCTGGGTCAGGCCTGTCTGAGATCCAAGCAATAGGAGAGAGCACTTTTCTCTGGAGAGAAGACCTAAAAGTGACTTCTTTCATTTCTGCTGGAGAAAGACATGCTGTCAAGTAACCACAAACTGTTTAACTGACTCACTGTGATTTAATTCCTTTTCTTAGAAAACCAGCTTTGAACCATCTGTATCCCTACAATAATGGACATTGGCCATGCTTAATTTTTCTTTTTAAGCATGAGCTACCAAGTATAGGCCCATCCCAGATTTCCTGGTCTATCACTTCTACTCTTGCTAAAGTGTGACATGCATAGCAAGTCAGCCGTTACAGCCCAGCCGGGCTGACCAACTCCCAAGCTTTTCCCCAGCCATGCTCAGGTCCACTCCTCTGCCATGAACTGGTGTGTGCTCCAGCTCAAAGCTGTGCCGTGGAGCACACCCGAGACTGGGACATCAGCTTGATCAAGGGTCAAATGACAAAGCTGGCCCTACCTGATATCCACTGGACCCAGAAAATAAGATAAACATCCTCCAGGACTCAACCACACTGTCAGTAATCTAAATACTAATCAGGTTGAAACTTAAACTAAGTACTTGAGGGATGTGCACCAAAAGAAAATTGATTTGGTCAAAAACAACCTGCCAGGCCAATAGTAATGCCAAAAATTATAGTCACTGACTTCCAGAATCCTAGTGCACTGCTTGTCTTGTAGGTCTATGGGGAAGAAGAAAGTGTTCACATCCACACACACACAAACAATATGTGCAATCTCTTCAGTTAGAAGCCTACAAAATACTGTATGAATTTGCTATTAAAACCACCACTCTCCTGACATTTTTCAGTATGCCTTTAGACACCTAACAGAGATGTTTTCATGTTGTTTTTAGAATCTTTTTCACATTGCTGAGTACAAATGAAATGCAATGCATTCTACACACACAATGCTTCTTCTGTGTTTGTATTAATAAATTCATACTGTCTGATTTGCTGAGTAAGCTGTTGTGACTTCTTCACACATCATGTTTCTCAGCTGCATAAAAAGTTACTAAGCCAAAGTATTGATATCCAGTATGTATATGGAGGACTGATAGAACTGAGTACTTTCTTTGCTTCGTAACCAGTAAAAAGAAAGATACTGATTTTATAGGTACTCTCTTGTGGTTGTTTAGCTACTGGGTAATTGGGATGTGAAGAAACCACTCTCTGTTATGCAATACAAAGCAAGACAAAAGCTTTTCAAAAATTATGTCAAAACCATAAAGGAGGAAAAAGACCTTCTGTTTTCTATTTAACATTGATAAATAGCTTTCCAAATCCCTAGATAAGGTAGCTAAAAAATACTGGGTCTATCACTTTGTTCATAAAGGTCTAGGGACAGTTGTACTCTGCAGCCAGAGGTAGTTTAGGTACCACAGCTGATATCAAAGAGAGCTCTGTGAGACTGGGACAGCCTTCTAAGAGGTATAAAAGCTTGTCTAGCTTAGAGACAGAGAATGATGTGTTTTGTCACTGGGTTACATGAGACAGTGAAGGACAGATTCAGTGACATCACAAACTCCTGGTGTTTGAGTGAAGATTTTGTGGATCAAATGTCTGGTTTGTTTAGTGGCTACATGGCTTAGAATTGTGCTAAAAATGTAGACAGATGTAGGGGATGATACACCAGTGTCAGATATACCTATATACACCATCATATATATGTACTCATGCAAATATACATGCTAAAACATAGAAAGTGTCAGTGTGGGAGCCTGGAACTGTCACTGTACTTTCCTCAATGATCTCAAAGAAGACACCATGCCCTGCTCTTGCTTTCTCTTTCTGCAGAGTGGGAAGTCATATAGTAGTAAATTAGTGTATACTTAGCACAGTGAGTTTGCAAGCACTACACTGTAACTTGTTAGCAACTTCAGTTTTCTGTTCATATTATTTTTTGCAACCAAAGGTTAATTAAAAGACAAAGTCACACTTGGGTCCAACTATCTGAATACACAGTTAAAACTGAGAGAAAGCTTCTGTTTAGTCGGTCAGTCTAAAAGCAACATGAAGCATTTTGTATCCCCCTCCTCCCCAAGTACTGTAAGTACATCAAGAATGCTTGCAGTAATATTCAGCTTCACAACCATATGTTTTTCAACTATGTGAAACCCCCAAAAGGCAAGCTTTTATCACTGGTTGTGTTGATTAGCACTTAGCATCTGAGGAGAAAGGAGCCCTACAAAAGATACAACACCTTCTGCAGAAACATTTTCCATTGCTGATCTCTTCCAGCATGCTCCTACTGCCAATGACACATAGTGTATCATCTTGCCAAGCCATTTTACTTTGGTTTCCTCAAACAAAATGATCTAAGAGTGGCAAGGGCGTGCTTTTGCTGTAGTCTCTGAAAAGGTTTATTGCTGCCATCTGTCTCTGCTCAACCTTTGCAGAGCTTAGCCTACACTCATGTTCTATAACATTATTGATGTCCTTTATAGGAAAATACAGGGTTTTCTTCACCTGGTGTATCCCAACTCTTAAAAAAAATCAGAGGAAAGTGTTTTAATTCTGGACAAATGAAGCAGGAATGTTTCAGGGACACAAACATTTAGTGTTTCATTCCCCTTTAAGCTCTACATATTGAAGAATTCAGTTCATTTAACGTTCTTTTTAAAGACATTTAGTTATAAATACATTTTTAGCAAAATATGCCTTTTCAGAAGGGGAAGTTTCATTTGGAAAAAGTCAAAATAAAAAATGTTTCACTGTTTCCAAGAGGAAACATTTCATTTTAAAAACTGTCAAAGGAAAATGTGTTTACATTTAAGAAAAAAATCCTCCATCAGCTTCTTCAGCTGTAAGGTATAGTCTAATTCAACACAAATTACAGTCCCCCTAAAACTCATCTCATCCAGAAATAGGTGCAATCTCATACCTCAGTCACCATCCTCCTGAAGTTTTCCACCTATCTTGTTTTATATCTTTCCCAACTTTAAACCAAATGCAATGGCAAGACTGCACCTTGTGCTATTTCTTCTTTTTTTTCCCCTCCTCACAAGACTTTGTAAGCACTGCACATGTATACTCAGAGCAAGCATCTGCCACCACTTAGCATGTCTCTTTGCCACCAGGGCTCAGACGTGCAAATTCAGCGTCTCACACCCCCAGTGGGTTGCAGCTTGAAGAAGGAAATTGGTTGGCTGCAGTTAGTGGAAGAGTGTTGTATTAACAGCCATGGAGGCACAAGCCTGTTGCTATTAGACCTGGGTAGGAGCACTCGTCAGCCCAAGCTTCACTCTTTGTAGCTCTGCCTGCCTCAGGGAGTGCTTATGGGAGATGACAGAGCAATTTAGTCTTCCTGCCTGTTCTTCCTTCAGCCCCTCTGCTAAAAGCACACCACGTTTGAGAAAATGTTCTATAATACAGACAGATGGCCATTAAGAATTAGTGTAAATCCAACAAAGTCTCAATGACTGGTTTGCAGCCTCAGACAAAAACAACTGTTGATCGTAAGGATGCAGGATGGCATTCAAACTGCTGCCCTGACAGCACATATTTTGGGTAATGTGAGTCTTGTTTTACATATGTAGTGACTTTATGGCCACCAAATGCTATCCTTCTTAATATAACTAAAGGCACCTGCTGCTTCAGTGTTGCTGGAAGGGCAGGATAAGGATAAGTAAGTATCATGGCAAAATGTACTCCGAGGACCAGCAACATTGCTTGTTTTCCTCTGAGGAATAATTTTTTGGTTAAAAAAACCCAACAAACCGAACTTTTTTTCTTTTTTTAACTGGCAAGTATCTCAAAATGCAGATGAAAGCTGCTCAGTCTGATCCCCAATGTAATCAGTGCCTTGCTAGGGGGGCTGTGTAGGCAGGCACAGCATCATTTCCGTAAATTTCTCATTAAGGAACAGCTAGATGCATCAGGTCAGCTTGAAATGCAAATTATGATTGTATGATTCACAGGCATTGGTGACAGTTCTCTCCCAGCTCAGCCTAGGTCCTCCCACTTGCTCAACTGAGATGAGTTTACTGCAAAGACTCTCAAAGTGAGCTACTGTTACCTGAAAACTTCAGAGATAAATAAAAGCTTTCCAGATACATGGAAAGGAAAAGAAAAGAGATTTCAGAGCAAGAAGTAGGAACTTCTGCGGACTTGGGTTTATACCTGACCCTACCATCACTGCAGAGCCCACCATTTGTCCATTTCTTTTCCTTTATCTGCCTGGTCTATGTCAATGCTAAGAACTCCAAGGCGAAGGGGTAGCTGAACAACTGTTAAGTGTGGTACCAGCACAGTGGGTTCTGGTCTTCACTGGTCTAACACAAATCCTGCAGTGACTGAGGAGTAGAGATGAAAAAGTGAGCAAAAAGAGATTGTGCATTTAAGAATGGTGAAGAACTGGAAAATACATGGGGAGTTGAGTCTTAGCTTTGTTAAAGTGATTAAAAAAGCAGTCTTCAGACTGGAACACAGAAAGACAGGTAGTAGCTAGGGACTGTATGAAGGTTGGGAATGGTGAGTCTATCGTTCCATGCCCTTATTCTGCACAGCACTGGAAAACGTGGGCTCTGAGATGTAAAGTAACACAAGAAGTAACTGTTTTGTTTAATGAACTGATTGGATGTTGGACATGCATGGAAGAGTGGACAGGGTTGGGAAATAAAAGAATGAAATGAAAGGCTGCAAAGAGAAGGCTATTTTTTTTCTGTAACACCTGCTTGTGCCAGCAAGGTCACAGCATATTCAGGCATTTGATATTTACTTTGCTAGACATAGAAGAGCAGTATCATACCCTTTTCTGTTTGAAGTTGCTAAGTTATGAAACCACAAGTTCCACAGCAGACTCACAGATGAATAGGCTTTGCTACCACCTCAAAAGAGACATGCAGTGGTCACGAGAAACAGCAACTCCACAGTAGCTTTACCAGAAAAGGTAAAGAAAAAAGAAAGGCTCAGCTACGTATGGCAGACATGGACAAGCCAGTATAGTTATGCCTGAACAGCTTTCCTGTCTGTACATATATCTGTGTAGAGCAATTCAGATCATGGGAACATGGAGACATTAGAGACCCTTCAATGAAGATGTCTTCCTTCAGTCCTCAGAATTTTCACATAAAAGTTGATGCAAAGTTAATTATTTTTCATTATAACCCATAGGAAGTAAAAAGAGAAGGGAAGACTGTGTATTTTAAAACCACTAAAAATGTTAAATAGACATTTTACTCTTTTCCTGGAGATTTCTGGACTAATTCAATAGTTCTTTTTCATCTCTGGATGTAGGTCTTCTAAGAAGTATCCAAGTGCTGGTTCCTTAAGAAATAACCTAAAGATACATACGTAGTCATATTCATGGATGAAATAACTCACAACTCGTTATCTTTTTAGAGGATTATTACCAATACTTACCATGAAATTAAACTTGATTTGAAACATTTTTTTTTTAATTAAAATTCAATAAAAATGTCTTTACATCTGACCAGAATATTCTCAGCAGAAAATTTGCTGTCCCAGTACCAGGAACAACAGTAAACTTTTGAGCCAGTACCCTTGTTTCACAATTACACTATGCATAGATACAGTGTTCACAGTCTTCTCTGGAGAGTTGTAGCAACGCTCTGGTTACAAACCTAGGATTAAGAAAAATCCCTGCTGAAATGTCTGACGGTTCTGAGCAGATCTGTGTTAAGCAAGTTGTTTTCTCCAGATCTTTTTCAGTCTCTCTGTATTTTTGAATGACTAAAGAGACAAATCATGCAAGAAAGTTTCCTGATAATCTACTCAACAAGTTATCACCCTCCCTCAGTATGCTATTAGAAATGGATGGTTCACTTTTACAGTTCACTGGCATTTACTGCTCCTGCTGAGAGATTTCTGACAGTCTTGTAATAATATTAGAACTGTGTGGATGTTCAGCTAATGTAAGATAGGGAAATAGCAACTTTTAGCTGAGACAAGTTTAATAAAGTCAGTTTTTTATGTTTCAGAGCAATAGGTCTTCATATGATGAACTGTAGCTGAAGTCTTATCTAAAACTGTGAACGAGGCACCTTTCTGGCAAGTCCTGCCATAAACACTCAAGTAATTCACTGATGCTATTCTTGTCTCTTGGTATGAGTCACCAGGCACATTGGTCATACCTCTGTACACAGACAAAGGCGAAGGAGGAAGAATATTGAATATCGTGCCTGGTTAAATTTAGTAAAAGATTTTACTTCAGGCTGTTACTCTGATGCCTTTACTTTGACAGCAATGTCAGGAGGCACGTCCAGTCTTTTGTGGCATGCTTGAATATGTGCAGGTGCAAAACAAGTGACCTCACCTGCCAGTGCTAGTCTGCCTGTACAGTTTCATATTCTTCTTTAACCAATTTAGGCATGCGAGGAAATGCCTCATCCACACCCATGTAGAACAAAGACATTTTGGACACCAGCCTTTTCAGGTTCATGGGAGATGTAGCATCCTATATAATACTCTGTCACAGGACATGGTGCACGTTGTCATGGGACTTTGAATGACCTGGTTCAGGTTCAGTGTCAGAGGTAGGCAGCTTTGTGGTCTGTCTTCTTTGAGCCTCTGACTCACATTTTTCAGACAACTAGGCTCTTCAGATTGAGCAAAAATGTGAAGTGACTTTTACTCCTATCACCTTTTAGAAGAAAAAGGAAGAAGAATGGTGTATGTTTCCGACAGGATGTATGAATTAAAGGTGTCTTTTAATACCTGTGCTAACAACAAGATAGTTTCCTGGGGAACTGTTACGTCTCCTTCATCACATTAAACAGTTGCTACATTTTGCCTTACTAAGATAAATGATATGGGTATGTTTCTTACAAGGGCACAAGAGGGTTTCAGTACCCTCTCTAGGTTTATGAATCTCTGTGTGCAATGTTTAGCATTACTAAATATAGATATGAAAAGCACTCATCCATTTCACGGTATGTAAAACACAATGGCTCTTCAGCCTCTTCAGCTTTCCTCCTATTTCAAGTGGGAACAAATATTCAGTCTGTTGTATGTTTGTTGCCTCAGAAATATGTATGTGTCTACAGTAAAATCATAAATGCTTGGTTGCCTGATACTTTATAAATATTGTCCTTTTGCCCATTGCAAAAGTGATGACTTCATTAGCCTGAGATATATAGCTAAAACAAACATGATATACAGTGAGGTTTTTCTGATTTTGGCTGGTTTCTCAGTCTGTGGGGTCCCTTTTACTCTGGGAAACATAAGATACTCTTTTCTGTTTGCAGAACTAGTGATAACTTACTCCACAGAGGACAGAAGACTTACGTTGAACTTGATTTCAAAACATTGCTTAATCTTGGGGCACTATCTAGAATAGTTTCTGTTTCAGCTGAGGTTCAAGTTCACGTCCCTTTGATGCTGTAAATGGAGCATACCGGACTGGCTGACGCACTATAAAATGTACTGTGTGCTTTCACAAGAACAGATTAACAAATTATCTGAGGGTTAACATGCTCTCCTTTACTTGTCGAAAATTCAGAGTCAATGGCTCTAAAAGCTGATTTGTGTTTCCTTTCATGCCCTAGAACTTCATTCACTCACGTTGTCATTCTTGTTCCTCCTGCTGATCTAGAACATCTGGTTATCTCAGCAGTGTTTATGCACAGACTATGAGGCTCAAGTGAGAAACAGGATGAAAACCCTTATGCCAGTGTTGGCTCCTATCATAGCAATTCACATGGTACTTGAAGTGGACATATCCACTGGACATTGTCCTGGACAACCTGCTCTAGGTGACTCTGCTTGATCAGGAGTATTGGACAAGATGACCTCCAGAGGTACCTTCCAACTTCAGCCATTCTGTTATTCTGTGAAGTCCACCTTCCCCTGAGTATCAAAGCTTTGGGCATATTCTCATATGATTAAAAGAAGAAAGATTGATGTATTAGATATATTTATGTTCTCTTTCATCAACAAATGCTGATGATATGGGTGTATTTTTAAATTATATTGAAAAAAACATAGAAGGAAAATCAATGGTACCTGCAGTTCCGTAACTCTTTCAGTCATTCATTGGATCGTTTGAGGATTGTTTTCTCTTTTTATTTCCAGTTACGGAACATTTTTAAAATTTCAGTAGGAAACTGTTTTTAATATTTCAGGATTTGGTTTGCTCTTTTCTGCCTACAGTCTCTTTTTTTTTTTTTTTAGCATATTTTCACATGATAACTCTTCCCAGTAAAGGAAAAGGATAATCAAACTTTTCTCCATTCATTACCAGGATCAGCATAACTACAGCATGATTACAGCCCCAGTGCCAGTCAAGCAGATAAAAGAGTTGTTTAGAATAGGGCTCTCTGTTCCAAAGCTGTTTGCTTCGATACCTTGTTTTCTGTTCCTCCTCTGCTTCTCTAAAGCTTTCTGCCATTTATCTTCAGATCTCTTTAGGTTCTGTTTCTTCTCATAGATCATCTTCAGCATTGAACATACTGTCTTCATGCAGGAAATACATCACTATGAAAACTTAAGCTTCTGAAATACTTCTATATTCCCATTTACAGTAGTCAGTGCTTCTTTAGCTATTTTTTTTCCCCACATCCAAAACAACACAGCGACAGGCAAAAAATTGCATCAAGTATAAAGGAGGTGTTGAATTTTCAGCAGTGAGCTAATTGTCCTTTGATCTTTTCTCCATGCTTCCAATGCTAAGAAGATAAAGGTTTCCCAGGTACTGCAAGAAAAGATTTGCCATCCTCTGGAGAATTTTCCCATCAGTATCTGGTTATATTCGGTGCTGTGGGAGGACCAAATCACAAATTTGCTGTAAATTCTCTCTTGAAGACAATATGCAAAATTCTCTTAAAGGCAGCATGTATTCTGTGGAGAGCTAAAATATTAGAACCCTTGTTGGATCTATCTGGTCCTCATATTAATAAAGTGATTTCTGTCATGTATCTTCTAGGTTTAGGTGGTTCACTTTTGTACAGCTTCACAGTAATTTTTCTTACAGGTAAGAAAAATCCTGTGACTGAAAATAGTATCACAGACCAAGGCATATGTGTTGAAAAGATATACACAACAACCTAGGTGTGTGGCAAAGTTGTCAAAGACAAGAATCCTGTCTTTCTCTTCCAAGACAAGTCATGTAGCTGATTTGGGATGGATTGCCTTTGGATTTCATTGCCGCACCATCAAAAAGAAGATACTGTCCCAGAAGAAACAATAATATCCAGACCAGAGGACTGAATGCTGAATTGTGGTGTCCATTCCCACCCCTATATGGATTCCTTGAGTCATCCAGAGCAGTAATTTCATTCCTCTATGCCTCTAGTTCTCCTTGAAGGAGAAAATGGATAATTCCTTGTCTAAGAGGGATCAGAGCTTAACTATAGGATGTTTTCAGGTGTTTGTAACAGCAGGACTGTCTACTGACACCCACACCCAAAAGAAGTGCCAGAGAACCTTAAAGAAGCAAGTTCAGCTGCAGCCCTCAGAAAGGCCATCTGCAGAGAACCCCATTATGATACAAACGCCTCCTTAAATACCAAGGAAAGGTTTAGTCTCTGGTTCCTTCCTATTCTGCATAAAATGCAGTGCTAGAAGAATAACATCTGTTGCCATAAGCATGTGTTACTTTTTATGTGTCAATGTAGGGTTTTTTATGGAGAGGATTAAGGAGACCAGAGGGAGCTTCTTAAATTGTAATGAGCGATCCAGGCAATATCAATTTAGCGTTATTTTCTATTCCTTTCTACTCCTTAATGCCTAAGCTCTGCTGCTGATCTTTGCAGCAGGCAGATGCTTACATAAATTTCTATTCTTTTTTTTTTCCTTCTTTAGTTAAGTCTGACATACCAGAAAATGTAATCAACTCAGCAGATACACCATTGCCAGTGCTGCCACAGAGCTGGGAAGTTGCCATGGTAGGATTACACAGCTCCTTGGTTTGACTACTCTGTCAGCCTGCTTGACAACTTAATTTTTTTTAATTGGTAAAAAATATATATTGCCTTTTATAAATATGTCATTGCCTTTTAAAACCTTGGCTGCAGAAGGTTGCTCTTATTAATATTACCATACAAGGAACACTGAGATGGTGAAGAAAGTGGGAAAGTTGGTGGTTTTAGAGCAGTTTGGGCAATGACTATTTTTCTTTTGTTATCCAATTTTCCATATTAAACTCTCATCAGAGATGGACCAAAGAGGAGAAAGAAAGAAATCTCAAACAAAAAACAGGCACCAAATCCTGCTTTAAATAATACATATCTGAAGAAGCTGGACTTCTGGCACCTTGGATGGTGCAAGGTTTACATTGGAGAAGGGGAGGATTTGGCTCTTTGTTCCTAGGGATTTGTTTGTACATAACAATACAAGTGTATTGTTAAATCACAAGTATATTTGTTTAATTACAAAGCTTAACACCCTCTCAGTCTGACTTAGTACTAATCTTTTGGTACTACAGAAGTTACAAGGCAGTTACTCCTGACTCCCGGGAGTCACAGCAAGACCTGATATTTCCTCTAGCATCTTGGGGTTGTACAGGATTGGTATAGCCTGTGGTGGTGGTGCTTATCCATACACAGGTCCAGTATCCCACCCTTGGCCGAAATTACAGCTTGTGGTGACAGATTCTCACCTATTAAATGTGTCAGAAATGTGTGTGAAAATCTATGTTGAAGTTGCTTCGGGTCTATGCCTTTGGAGAGCAGAAGCCATCCGACATGACAGCACGACTCAGTAATAAATGTTTTGGGGGGACAAGCTGTCAAAAGCTTATGTTGACTGAAAGGATTGCACTGTGTACTTTCATATGGTTTTGTTGTGAGCAATGGTAACTAAAAGACACAGTGAAGCCAACTTCAATTAAAGGAAAGAGAAGTCAATATCCACGTTGTGAGTGAAAAATGGAAAATGAATACTTTGGATGTCAGGTAACCAGGGGTGAGAGCAAATTTCTGTATTCTACATGCATGACATAAGTGGATGAATACAAACACATTTTCCACATATATTTAATCATGTATTCACAGTCTTTTGTTTGTTTGTTTTTAGCTTTAATTGGCATACATGCGATAGGATAGAATAGAATAGAATAGAATAGAATAGAATAGAATAGAATAGAATAGAATAGAACATGACTACTTCAGTTGGAAGGTATCTACAAGGACCATCTAGTCCAACTGTCTGACCACTTCAGCATTGACTAAAAGTTAAAGCATGCAGTTAAGGGCATCATCTAAACGCCTCTTAAACACTGACAGGCTTGAGGCATCAACCACCTCTCTAGGAAGCCTGTTCCAGTCTTTGACCATTCTCTCTGTAAAGAAATGCTTCCTATTGTCCAGTATAAGCCTCCCCTGGCACAGCTTTGAACCACAAGGAAGTGAAGTGTCTTCATTTCACCCTTCTGTGATGTTTTACTGATGCACAGCGAGTGCTGTGGGGGTTAGCCAGCTCTAGATATTAAAAATGCCTTTGTAACCTTTGCAACTGGCACAGCAGTAGTCAGCTGTTAGATCCACAGATGAGGTGGGTTAATAAAAAGCTTGTTGGAGTGGTGGTAAATGGGTGAGAAGAAAGCAGTGGTCTAGTGATTTGGCACGAGGACTGTAAAATATGGCAAGGTCACAGTGTCAGTCATGATAGTTTTTTCATGTTTAATTAGCCTTTTAACTGCACAACTTGATCCACTGTAGACTTGGCATGAAGAGATGCAGTCAAACTTAGAAACAAAGAGTTATGATTCCTGGGTAGTACTCTGCCTTTCAGGGCACTGGATCCAGCCCTGGATCTTCAGCTTTGCCCCATTGCAGCAGAAGAGCTGAGTTACACAGTGAGCATTGTGCTATATGACCCAGGGAGCTACAGACCGACAGCCTGCCAAGCTCCCAGTCTTCTCTTTGCATGCAGAAGTCAGCAGAAAGGGTCGCAGGCTGCAAGTGTAATCAGTGGGATGGAAATAGCTCCCTGCAATATTATGAGCTGTTAAGTTCTGTCCACAGGATATAAATTTTGCCCTATACTTCAGTGAGGTGTGTGAGAATTTGACATACTCATATCAACATCTTTACAATTTGAGGAGGCCATTGGTTTTTGGCTCTAACTTCTTGTGACTTGCACTTTAAGCATCGTGATTGCAATATTATTGTGCAACGTGGGTGTAATAGCATATTACTCTACACAGACATTCTGGTTTCTGTTTGAATGAGCATTCAGGAACCCTGTATCTTTATAAAATGTCACACAGTGACATTGTAAAGCTTTACAAAACTAGTTATTATGGAAATAAGTGATATTTTAACTTTGCAGAATGTAAAAATCTATGCCATCAATTACAGTAGTAAATAATGACTAGCTAATGAAAAGTAAAACAGCAAATTAACTTTCTTTGCAAAAAGCAGTGGGAGGAGGTGACGCAAAGACTGAAGGCATCTTCCTGACACCTCACGGGCTTTCCTGTGTTGCTTTGTGTTTCTGTGCTCTTCTAAGAACATTGCCAATTCAAAGGAGCTGTGTGAGCAACAGACACTTGGGATCCTAATTAAGGTTTCTGAATTATGCTCTAATTTTGTTTCAGCATGGCAAAGGTAGAAATAATTTAGCTTCCTGGACTAACTGTAGCACCATTCCAAAGACTCAAAATCCTCAGCTAGAAGGTAGGGAATCAGTCCTGCCACTCTTCTACCTTCAAACTACCCTCCTAAGTTTGTTTTCCTTCATCATTTCTTTGTAACAAACAGTGAAGAAAGGGCCGGAAGAGTTTTCCCACTCCCTGCCTTCATACTCATCTATTTCCCAGGGTGGAAGTGAACAGATGCAGCTTCTGGCTCACAGCATCTCCATGGCCTGTCAGGATTGATCTGAGCTGCTGTTCACAACTTCTGGGGCAGTGTGAGATACACAGACATCATTTTTCACCAGCTGCTGGGTATTTTTATAAATAGAACAGGATAGGAGAAGCACACTCGCTTCTTTTCAAAGATCCTACCAGTTGACAGAACCTGGTTTCTATTGCACAATTCACAAATTCAACAAAATCACAAAAGTGCTCCAAAGTAAACCTGGATTGTCCTCTCACAAAAAAAAACCCCCCACTCTAATTGCACAATAAATATATGGACATCATGCAGATAAAATGTGATGCATTCCCCCCACTTTCTCCAGGTTAAATATTTGACTTACAATCAAAAAGTATTTTAAAAACTACTTATTTTTTCTTCATAGATTATATTTTCAAGTCCCTCTGCAATCACAAAAGGTAGATAAATGTTTTTTGGGGGAAGGGGGCTGACTGCTTGTTTTTTAATGAGTGTTTTGATCCTTAATACCAGAGACTCCCAGATCTCAAGTCAGCCACACTTTGCAAAAAGTGACGGCTCGATTAAAGTCTCTCTCTTCCTCTTGTTTATAAATTGACTTAAAGCAGAAAATTCTTTGGGACACACTTTTCTTTAGTTCCTGCAGGTTAAAAGTGTCTTGCACACAGAATGTACAAAAATGCAGCCTAAGGCTGTTACTTTGCAACCATCAGCCCCCCAGCAAGTGTGATACCTGAGTATTCTCCATGGAAAATACTGACCAAAAGAAAATCCATGGTACTTTATACAACCTTGGATCTAGAGCTACAGTAGAAGAGTCAGGGATTATATACCTTCCACATAGAAACACAGACCTCAAAGTCTTATTCCTTTGATAATGTGGCTTAATGTCTCTATGCCCGACCTTTATTCACTATTCTTAACTTTCTTATATGAACCTAATTACATGTCATGAATTAACTCTTTATTAACAGAACAGAGTCAAGCAAAGTTTAACATTAGATGGGAAGTGCTGTATGAATGGAACACACATAGGTGCATGAGCGTATGTGCTGGCATATGACCTCTGTATAGGTAGATCTGGAGGTTATCTAACATATCTCTCTGCCAAGTCCTGCTTTTTAAACGTTTTTTAAACACCTTTGTTAAGACCTGCAATTGCTGGTGGTACATAAACATTTGGATTATTAGGATAATTTTTGTTCTTGAAAGAAATTAAAGACTTAATGTTATGTGAGAAAACAACTTTAAGATACCAGCAGCAGAAACCAACTCTGAAAGAGGAATTTGTGACTTGGATGCTTGGTGCTGGTGAAAATTTTACTACCCACATAATCATTAATAAAACCCTACACTTTGCTGCTTACATAAAGTGCTGTATAAATAAAGACAGTGTGCCTGGCGGTGAGATAACTCATTGACAGAGAATCTTGAAACCCTGTATTTTATTTGGTGGAGAAATTATGCAAGCAACGATAGTCTCCAGGTGGGGCTTGTGGACCTACTCTTCTGGGCTCTATGGAGACTTGGAATAGGAAAAACCTTCCAAACCATTCTCAAAGTTCTTACTGAGACCATGGGTGGGAGGTGAAGCAGAGGTACTGGAAGCTGAAGATTTCTGGTGATAAAGCAGGCACACCTAGGCAGCCTGCCTTGCTGTACAACGCATAGTGTTGCATGTACCACAGCACCATTTCACATTGAAAAGGCACCCTGTACCAAAGTCCTCCCCAACACCCTCTACAAATCTCTGTTGCACCTTTAGGTATCTGTCAGCATTTGTGTCTCATTCCAGTTCCAATTTTAACACCTTATCTTTTCACCTTCACAAATGCTTTCCAGTTTCTGGTGAGCAGTCCTCTTGGTATGTTCTACGAAAAGCATCGGATACACTGATGGGTGGGCAGCTATATGGCACGCAGGGATAATGCCATCTCAGCATCCTTTGCTCCATGAGTTGCACATGGGAAACACCTTCCCTTACTGCTGTGAGATAGCTTGAAGGAAATGTAGAGGATTAATTGCTTAAGGGAAAACAATCCCTTTAAATATAATTGCCGCTAAACCGGATAGTTCCTTTTGTCTGTAAACTCTCTGATACCATTTCTGCTATTCTAAGCTGATTGTTTTTTAATCACAAATCAGTTGAAAAGAAAGCTGGGAAACCAGAATAGAAAATACCAACTCTGTTTTTTCCCTTTCTTCTCCACACAACTGAGTCCAGAGGTGTAGATAAGATGGGGAAAAAACCCAAAGCAAACAAAAAAAAAAGGAACCAGGAAATCAGTGATCTGCCATCAAGGGCTCCCAGCAGTTCCCTTTCTAGCTGTGTCCCACAGCAGCAGACAGCATCAGTCCCCATGAGCTCTGCAGAGATATCACCATCCCAGAGCTTGCTTTGGCTGCTGAAAGTCTTGCTGGGAGTATGGACTTTGTGTCACATCATCTTTTGCTGGTTGTAGGTATTTCAATTTCCTCACATCCACTCATGTCACAGAAGGCCCGTTCCATCTCTCAGCTATGTCTCACACAGAAGGATATCTTTGCACCATTTTTATCCTAAAGGAAAAGAAAAAATGTCTGAGTCATTGTAATGCCACTGCTGCCTAGAAAGAGCAGTGCCATTCCTGCAAGGGTCTTTGATTTGAAAGGTCTGAGTTGAGTGCAAACCATTACTGGTCCTATTTCCTTGGAATCAAATGGCAGGACAAGATTTTATGGTGGTAATTTCCAGATATTTAGGAGGCTTTAACTTCATGTGTCCTATCTTTATCTACAAATGAAGGAAGCAGGATTTGCCTGTGTTACATATGTGTCTCAGGAGAAATTTTGAGAGTATTTAATTATTAAGAATTATAGTAATATTGTCCAAGGAGTATGTCTGGGAATAAAAAGAGTTCCCCAAGTAGCTCTGACAAGTGTTCAGGAGCAGTGAAAATAAGTTAACTTTTCAACTGTGCCACTTATAAGATAAACTAACATGGATCTTGCCCTCTTGGTGATATGTTAACAGGGAATATTTCTATCAAGTGACAAACGGCCATGGTATTCCCCATGAAAACAAGTCTCTGCAAGTGCTCACGTACAGCACATTTCAGAGAAGTTGTAAACTCAAGCTGCTTACTCCTTGGGCTAACAAATGCCACAATTTTTCCATAAAGCTGAGAAATAATGAGCTCAATTTCTCAACCAAACCCTATGAATTTTAATCGAAATATCAATATATTTTTTAATTAGCCCAGTGAACAGGGATTAGATTTTCCTGTGTAAAGCCATGGTTTCTTATTTCTAGTCAATCTCTCTGCAACAACGTTCCAGCATGGTGCAGATCACTTCAGGGCAAGGATGATCTCCCAGCTGTGTAGGAGTAAAACAAGAGTTTCTATTCCCTGGGAGGCTATGGGAATTGTATGGGAACTATGGGAACTATGTGCAATGATTGACTGAATTGTCCTGGCCTTTTATTGTCATTGAAGGGTAATGTAAGATGGAGCAGCTCTGACCATTCAAAAACAGACAGATGAACCAGCTTGTGCCAAGCAGGAACAAATTCAGAGGAGTATGGCAGCAATCTTCATGCAGTTTCTGTGCATGACATACTGACTTGTGCACAAAACATCTGGACTAGAAATGAGAATCTGGCCCTTTGTTTATGAAGCTTGATGATATAACATTGGCATCTTAGATGAAAAGCACTAACTCATCAGATCATTAATACCTTTCACTTTTTGTCAAACCATGGGTGAAAACTCCAAACAGAACTAGGGGCAAAGTTCATTAAGCTGGCAACAGTCCTGGGAAC
Source organism: Actenoides lindsayi (assembly GCA_025331215.1). Lineage (NCBI taxonomy): Eukaryota > Metazoa > Chordata > Aves > Coraciiformes > Alcedinidae > Actenoides > Actenoides lindsayi. The sequence goes on along the minus strand of WTSP01007342.1, from coordinate 11,739 downwards.
ACAAGCCAGGAGCTTAAACCCAGACTCCAGTGAATTCTGTTTATCTGTGTCATTACCCAAAATGGTCAGAATGGAAAACAACAGCCAGACAGCATTGCAGGTTAAATCTCTGTTTTGAGTTCCAAGCTAAAAAAAAATCAACAAACAAACAAAAAAATCAAAACCAAAACCAAACCAACAAACAAACAAACAACAATGACAACAACAAAAACAAAAACCACACACAGAACTAAACAAAAACAAAAACAAAACCAACCAACCAAACGCCAAAAAAACCCCAACCAAACAAAAAAAAAACCAAACACAAAAAACCTGTGCTAGCAAAGGAAATGTCCATGTTTAAAAACATAAGTCTGTGTTTCAACTCTCCTTGAGCAGAGAGCAGCTTGAACTTTGGACATATAAGTTAACTCATTTTCTCCCTTTTCAATATTTTGTGTTCACTATGCAGAGATGGAGGTTTCTGTTTCATAATTTTCTGATGTTCCTTCTGACACAAATCCCAGGGGCCTAGGAGCCCATTGAGCAGCAAAGCTGTGGAATCCTTCATACAAACTTTAATGCACTCTAGTTATATCTTCTTGCAGCTGCTACGAGTCATGTGGTTTTTTGTTCCCATTTTCAGCAGATATCATACTAGTATTTGCCTGCAGCATCATGGCATAAATCACACAGGTCAAATTCCCTGCTAATATCAATGGCTGCTGTTTTAGGCACTCCAGGGAGCCTTATTCTTTTGTACTAGAAAGCAAATGGCATCAGAATCATGTGTGTATGTGCACATGTGTGCACATGTATGTGTTGCAAAATGAAACTGGTACCAAAATTCATATCATTTTCTGTTCCCTACAAACACCATGGCAACTCCCAGTAGTGCTGAAGTCCTGTGTCCCTGTAGTGAACTGCATGATGCTATAAACAACTATGAGGAGCTAACACATAATAGATAAATAGCTAACAGCTATAAATAGCCTAAAGATTTGTCTGAAGGAGGAGACAGTTTTATGTCATTTTAATTTCTGTCAAGCCATATGCATCTGCAAACAGCTGCTAAAATTTCTTTTTCCACTCAAATATCAAGTTTAATAAGCTTCTGTCAGCACTATGGTGATATTTCTCTGACAAAAAGAATCAGGTTCTCTTAAACTAACAACTACAAAAATGGTTTTAAAAATCAGGTGAATACGAACTTGCTAATAATGCGATGTACTACTGAGAGTTTAGTCTCTCCTTTCCCAGGATCAGGAAGCTGAAGGTTTCTTGAATGCCTGGGAGAGATTCACTGGCTACTGGATAATTTCTGGCACAGCTAAACCAGCCTGCTGGTAGTCTAACTTACAGATGCCTCTGGAATGATTCAGTTAAGTAAACTGGGGACTTTCTTGAGTTGCAGGTTCCAGCTGGCCACAAATCAGCTTCGACTACAACAGCAATCTCTGACTGAGATGCTCTAGTGGTGCACATTTTTATGCAGTAGCACCCACTATTTGTAGTACAGCTGGGATAGGTGGCTGTCATGGGCTATATGCCACAGCCCAAGCTCACATTGTGACCACACCTACTGAATACAGACTGAGAACTGATCGCCCTTTGGGTTTCTAGAGCCTCAGTCCAGTGATACAGACCACAGGTAATAATAGTATTGGTAAGGCAGGTGCCAACTGGGAAATGGTAGATTAAGCAAGTTGTCCTGACAAGCCACATTCAAGAAGAGCTTCTCATGATGGAAGTCAGCAGAGCAGCAGGACACTTTCCAGCAACGTGAACATTTTGCGAATGTGTCTCAGTTGTGCTGAACTGGCCATGAATAACAAACCACAATAAATGGTGGGAGCTGAAATTTTTCATGTTGGTGACTCCAGACAGAACATTTGTTTTCCATTTGGAAATGGTTCTTCATTTAGTAATTTCATTCTCCTTTATTCAAGAAAATAGATGTTAGAACATCCTACAATGCTTGAATCTGAAAGTAAATGTTTTCTTTACATCAAATTCCAGAAACTTGTGGGGTGGGGAGTTGGAGGGACTTTAATAATTTAAAAAAATAAACAAAACGATCAATCATCGGTAAAGTTCTCTTCCTGGCTCTGCTTCTGACTTCTGATGGGATTTGGGGTATCTCAGGACATATACTAACCTTTTGTTTTGCCAGCTTAATCTGGAGCTATAGCTATCCCTGCCTATATTTGTGCTACACGGGTGGGTTTCTGTTGGATTGGCTCTACTCTAAGGAATACTACACATTTTCTTCCCTCGTTTTGTCCTTCCAAGACCTCCTAACAGTCTCAGCTGCTCAGCCTCACTAAAACTGTTGATGAACTATGGATAAGAGCCTGTCTTTGGACACCATGTATCTTCTGCCTTCTTCCATATTCTGCTTGCTGCTGCCTACTGCAGAAGACTGCAGAAGAGAGCACCATAATTTGCTCCAAAAGGGCAAATGGGCTTCCTGCGCTGATCCCCCCAGTGCTATCCCCAGAGCACCACAATCACGGTCAAGACAGCCCTGCCAGATGGGACTGGGTCAGCATAATCTGTCCCCATCCACAACTCTCGTGATAACCAGTGCAAGATGAGCCAGGACAGATTGTTCTCAATGACAGACTCTAACTTCTGCTACTCTCTAGTGCCAGCAATTACTTTAGCCAGAGCATGACCATATTCACACACAAGATTAGCCTTTTCCATGAATACTAGTACAGTTTTCCTTGTAATCCTCCAGTTTCATTTCTCTTGAGAGGCCTGAGAAAACTACTGCTGACACAAATTATCCTGACTATACAGAAATCAACAGAGCTCTGACAATTTTTATTCCAAGTCAGGTTCTTCTGCCACTTGGCAAGGAGACACGCAGGGCATTAGGGTAATCTGATAGGAGAATTCAGGTCTTTGTCCATGGACCTGCCTTAAGTAAGGGGGAAAGTAGAGTCCAGGGAATGAGAGCAAAAGGGCAGCATGTTGTTTAACATAAATGAATGTCATCACAATATCATCATCATCTGAAGTTGTAATAGATCTATCTTAATGGCGATGAGTTTGGAGTCAGGATTCCATTGACTCAGTTTGTATGACTTCAAGAAATTCTTGTCTAGTTTCTGCTTCTTTTGAGTAAAATCAGTCAGGAAGTTGATAGTATACTGCTTTCTTTTATTGGGTGTTTTGGGAAATGTGACTGATGGGCTAGATGGATAGTGTTATGGCTTGTGCTGTCACAATAACTCTTCACACCTGATAGTGTAGGACTGCACAGCTCACAAAATCTTGTCAAAGTATACAGTAAAGAGCCTTTCTGAAATTTAAAAAATAAAATAAAAATAAAAAAAATAATAAAAAAAGGAAGAGTAAAATTAAGATTAGTACCAGGAAGAACAGAAATTATTCTTGGAAATTTAATATTTGTGTATAATCCACCTTATCCAGAAACAACTGTCTGTGTGCATAAGAAAGAAAAATGCTTTTGTCCCCTTCAGCAATGCCCAAAAATGAGGTAGCAAGTATTGCTTCCTGATCACACACAAATGGTGTTTTTATCTGTGCCAAGATCATAATATGAACACTGAAATAAATGAGCAAACAGGCAAGTGAAAGGGCAGATACCTGAAAACTTTAGCTAGCCTTTCCATCCCCTGAACTTCACTGGCCTGTTCTACCAAAGCTTTGATGGATCTTTGTTTTCTGAGGACATTTATATTCTATTAGGAAAGTGCAAACATCTCTAACAATAGTTTTGTGTCAGGCCACAATTGTATTCCTCGATGCTAATGCAGACTGTTAAAAGATGAAGTTCAGCTAATGCCTCTTGGGTTCTGGGAGAGCTGGACAATTTGGATGCCAGGTTCACTTGCAGTTTCAAAGACTGGCAATATAGAGGATTTCAAGCCTCACAATTCCAGCAAGAGAGACTATGCCTCCTACATTTGCAGAGGTCACTGAACTGAGAAGGGCTGCAAGTCAAATAGGAAAAAAAGAGCCTGGAAAAAAAAGGTAATTCTGTAGGGACTAGAGCAAGGCAGAAATAATCAGGCATAAATGCAGAAAAGGGAGCAAACTGAATTACAAGATGAGCTTGATGTTGTCTCTTTGCAAAACCAGTGAGCAGAATGCTGGGCTGACCAGGGTTGGAGCCCAGTCTGCAATGGCAGCTGGAGTAGCCTTGCTACACTTAGGGCTGGGAACACCTCAGCAGAAGCACCAGTTGCAACATGGGAGATTCAGACAGTAGGTAAAGTCTTTTCATTGTTAAGTGTGGGGAAGCAATGCAATCGATTGCTTAAGGCTGACAGAGAATCTGTATCACAAGAGATTTTTGAAATACAAGTGGGGAATGAGTGAGAAAGACAAAGGTAAAGCTGTTTCTGTCCTGAAGGAGGGGCAGGGGCCAGGGGTGGCCTCATCTTCTTCTTTCAATAGTCATGTCTTTGGTTGCTGTGCTGCAGTTAGGACTTGAGTTCTCAGAACCAACTGAGGTTAGAGCCAGTTGCATCCACACAACTTGTGCAGGTTCATGAGTTGTGCAGGAGAACAATGTGTTTTCCATGTACTTAAGAGTGTCTTCATTTTAATTCATTGCCCACAGGGCTGCACAACATAATGAGGAAGGCAGCACTTCAAGGAAATCATCCCTAACTGACCTTCAGTGTCCTCAGCTAACCCCTCTGCTCGAGAGACCAACTCAATCCAACCTAGTGCCAGCACATTGATCAGTTCACATGATCAATGAGTTTGGGTTCAGTTATATAAGCCAAACCAGCAATAAATGCAACTAGTAACTCTCTGTATTCCAAGAAGTGTAGATGAACATGCAAGCATCCCTAATTTCATCCATGCAAGCCTATAAAGTGTCATAACGAGCCAGACCAGTAGCTCATCTAGTTAACCAGGCTGTGACTGTGTATTTCCATGTAATCAGCTCCTTTCTCTGGAAAGGCACCTTTGGAGGTAGTTCCACATACTGTCGAATGGCAGGAATGCAGCAGAGCGATATTGGCATCTTGCAGTCATGAAAGATTTTGCCCAGGTAGAAGCACTGTACATACAGAGCTCAGGAAACAATCAATTCCCTCGAGCCCTCCTGAAGTCAAAATATCTACATCTTTCTGAGACTGAATCTAAATGGTATTTCTCATCCTACCATTCCTTGCAGAGCTTAGAATTGGGGAAAATGGACATTTCTGTGAAGAATCTTTTCTGTTTGAAAAATCATGCTAACAAAGGATGTCTTCATTTGTCCTCATCATCTACAGGGCTCTACGACATGCACAGGAGGGAAGCTTTTTAAGTAAATCACCCCAGCCTGACTTCAAAGGAAAGTGAGCTGGACAAGATGTGCCAAAGGGTTTAACATCTGCACCATTCCTATAAAGCATTGTTTTGTCCTGCATACTTAGTGAGGAGACACCCACATGTGTTTTCCACTTTCATTGTGAAAGCAGGAAATGTTTAATTAAAATCAAGCTTAACCTACTTTGTTTTCTCCTCATGCCAAAGTAACATCAACTGCTGAGAGGGAGGATCTGTGAGTCTTGGCACCCAAATGACCTCACCCAGAGGAGGGACGGAGAGATCTGGACAGATCCACTGGGAAGATATCTGTATCCCTGGGGCACGCGAACAAATTAGGTCCTGTATCAGGAGGGGCAGAACTTGCGGTGTGCTGGGGAAATTCAACACAGATAGGTGTACTGGGCCAAACTCTGTTATCATTTATACAAAATGACAGAAAATAGGGATGGCAAGAACCTCATCAGGAGATGCAGCCCACCTGTCCTACTCCAGTCTGTCACCCTCACCAGCCACAGTGACTTGGAATTACAAGAGCTGAAGTGAGGGCAGCTGCAAATATTGTGCTCCAGAATCCTCCTCAAATCCAGCAGCCATGGCTTGAGGTACTGAGTTAGATTTAGAAAGAGATTTATATCCTCACCGGATCAAGCCAAAGAAAGGAGAGTCCATCCGTTTTAATATCCAGATCTTATTATGTGATGCCTTTCATTTGCCAAGAGCTGAAAAGCTTTTCAGTCCCCTTTCTCTGGCCGTATGGGAACACAAATCTTTGTCTTACGTGTCAGTAATGCAGAAAACAGTCCTATGGTCATGACTGGTTTGAAAGAAAGTTTAAGGCTGCAGATTCTTTTCCCAGAGACAACTCTACTTCCAATTACATATCATTATGTTTCGAACCTGACTTTGCTTCACCACAGGTGGTATCTCAAGTGATTTTTGCTGTGGTGCTGCAAGTGCCAGGAGAGGCACTAGTTCTCCCAGGAAAAAAAAACCCCATGTAACAGGAACTTGCCATGCAGTAAAGTCAGTAAAGTAAGTCAAGTCTCTGGAGACATCCACCAGGCCACTCCGGAAAACTCTCTAGCATTTGTAGACTCTGATCAATGTATTCTAAAGAACATAATTATTTCCATTAAAACTTTCACCAATTCAGATATTCTTGAAACTGAAGTATTCTGAAAATAGTTCAGTGTTTTGGGTCAAATCTCTCTGTGCAATTTTCTTGCAGAAGATGAGTGACCCAGGTCAAGCTGGAAGCAAATTAACATTTGTAATTTTAATAAATTTCCCAGCCAGGTGTTAACTTTCTCATTTGCAAGGAAATTTTGAGGCAGGCTTGTTGAAGCTATAAAGTGCTATTTAAAACCTATTGGGATTGTCATATTTATGAACATAATCACTGGCATTTTTCTATAATTTAGATGGGGTCTTTAGTGCTTAGAAGAACAGCAGCCAGAATACAGCACTAGTCATGATCCCATTACTAGATGACACCTTTTGTCCATAGGAACATAATCCCTGGTTTATATAGCATATTAAAGTAGGCTAAAATTGCTTCCTCAGTTACAGATGGAGAAACTGAAGATAAGAAAGAAGTTACTCAGAAATCCGGATTCCCTCCTTCCATCCAAAGTGAGAAGACGATGGGTGGATTTGTCCCACGTATCAGTGCTATGACAGCAGAGATTTGTCTCAATCACTTTCATGCCACTTGTTTTCCCTTCATTCCACTTTTGATCGCCCTGACATGATCCCATATTTTAACTATTTAGCCTCTTCCTCCTGTTTTCCCCAGAGAAGGGGGAGCAAATAGAAGCTGTCATGAGCTCCGGCAAATGCTCAGGGCAGAACAAGAGTGTAAAATACCATGGCTCATAGAGCTGAAGTACAGTGGTGTTATTTCCTCAGCTTTAGAGGCTACAAAATGGCAAGCAGCAGAGCACAGATGTGTTGTCATGACAATGAGTGTGATAAAAAATAGGGTTTTCTCTGCATGGCTAATGCGTTGAGATAAAGGTAACCAGGACAGCAATAAACACTTGATAGATTTCACTATGTTGAGGAGAAAAGTATTGTAACAGTAGAGACAAATGTGTTACTGATGAAATGAGCCAAACTCTCCTATCTCTATTGATGGACACTAGTGCTCTAGTGCCACAAGGCACAGAAAAGGGTCTTTGTAGGCTGTTTCCACAGTCCAGCCTAGGTCTTATGAACCTAGTCCTCCTAAATCAGCAAGAGCTTCTCCAGAAAATCAAATCCTATTCTACAGATTAAATGTCAATCTGTAGAATGAAATGTGAGGATTACAGTGTCACCGTGCAGATCTCCACCCACAATGTGGACTGGATTATTGAACTGGTAGGGAAGAAGCATCAGAACAGGTTCCTTGATGAAAATGATTATGTGGGGGAAAAGTATCACATGGTGAACCTCAGGCTGGCTGGTTACAAATGTTCTTAAGAGGGCAATTGTGATAGTAACAGTAGTTGGACTTTCTCTCCACTCTTCTGCCTGCTTACAGGCAGCAAGCAGTATTTGCAACACCATCAGCTACAGAAAACTCCGTAACACCTCCCCCGTGGCCCCTGCAGCACTTTCAGTCAGAGGCACTTTATTCAATATCAAGCAGTTATGTGTCCTCCCAGCTATAACAGACTTCCAGACATACAAGACTCTCCAGAACCTGTGCTGATCAGCACAAGGGATGGTCAGCCACACAGTGAGTCTGCCTGGTCAAGATGTCAAATCCCTGCCCTGCCTCAGCAGGCTATGTGTGAACATAGATGAATTAGGAAGGGCAGGCATGGAAGCTGAGGACCTACAGTAACAACCTGCCCTCACTCTTCATGCACCTTGTCCAGGGGAAGCTATTCCAGCCTGACCTAACACCTGCAGGCTGACTCTTGTGCATGGCTGTAATGTCACTCAACCCATCCAACCAGGAAAGATGCAAGTACCTCTGAATCAAACATATAGTACCATCTAATGCCTTGAGACTGTAAAAGAGGTGGGAAGTGGAGAGGAGTACTCAAGAAAAGTGCTAAGAAACACAAACACTCACTAAGTGTGAGTCCTGACACAGCACTCTCCACATCTCTCACAACTCCACTACACATCCAGGCTTTCTTTGCAGCCTGCTCTTCCCTTCAGGCTAAGTAAGTTGTTATCAAAGGGACAGTGTAGAAATCCAACAGACTCAGCCTGAAGACTCTGGATGCTGATCACTGCAAGAAGCCTGGGCCTATGAAAAATTCTGATCTTATTCATTTTTTTTAACCTATTTCCCTGTTTAATCAGACCAGTGACAACAGGAACACTGTGCCATGATCTGACAACAGGCTGCCTCAAAATGTACTGTTCTCTGGCTAGAGGATTTCTTTTCCCTTTTCCCTTGTGTTCATGAACTATTTACCTTTGATCCTAAGGAAGTAAGTAATGGTTCTTTTCGAACAAAGACAAACTGATAGCAATAGAGCTCTCAGTTCATAGGAGGCTTTTCTTTGTTTTCAGGTCAAAACTCACTGGCTCAGATCCAGCCAGCTGTCTTGAATTTCTGGATGTGGCTCATAAGCAAGGTTTTAAAACTACATTCAGCAGTTTTTAATTGATGAAGATTCATATATTTGAGCTTTGCAGGGAAGGCATACCAATAAGGAATGATGAAGGCCATATTTAATAAACTGTGTGGATCAAGCTGTGCATGGGTCTTCTGTTACTACAAAAATAAATCTCTATCCAGTCTTGTCTAGTCTCAGCCTTGTGTCTCTCTTTCAAAGCAGGCAGCCTTTGCTATGTTCATTTCCAAAAGGAGGAAAAGTCCATTCCTTTCTGCTTCAGCATGACTGACCACATTTGTGTTCTGCTTTGTCATGCTGCAGATCTCCGACGCTTCTCAAAGACTACTCCACAGCCTACTAGACCACACTAGCAGGAAGTTTTGCTTGATATTCCTCTTTCTTCTTTGGCTGACCTAGATATATTCAGGTGTCTTATTCAAAGTCATTCTTCAGAACATCTCCCATGATGTTGCTAACCCTGCTCCCTTTCACACAAGTTCTTCTCCATTGGTGTTCACTGCAGCCCTTTTCAGCAGCACACCAGGGCTGATAGCTGTCACACAGCATCTAATTTCTTTCCCTTCACAGCTCACCTTTCCTTCCTGCAATCATCTTCCTGTGAAATTAAGAACATGTGCAATCAATAGTATTTTCAAACCTAGGTCCTGTTTTGAAGGCACGCCTGCTTTCATGCCCAGCAGGGCACACTGTGGCTTGTGAGAATGGCTCCTGATGGACATCCAGGCACAAAAAAAAGGAGACCCGGCTCTTCTGATCTCAAGCGGAGGTAAGCTTTTATCTCTGGTGGAACCAGAATTTGCACACTGAGAATGTGTCTCTCTTCCCCTTGCATAATGCAAGTGAACATTGGGGCCTTACCTCCCAATTTGGCCACAGAAGCCTTTCAGGTATTTTGACTCCTGTCTTTGAAGTTCCCTTTTGTTTCCTGGTTGTCATTAAGAAACATGCCATTCTGCTAACCACGCAGGGTGTCAAGGACTTGGAGGACCAAGATGGCTGGAAGAATTTTCCTCCCTGGTCACTTCCTTCTCACAGCGGTTCAAAATTAGTCATAGGCCAGACAGGTGGCCACTGTGAGCACCCCATAAAAACATCAAGAATAAATGATCGTTACTTACCTGCAATATCAAGCTATAAATAGTAACGGTGTTTATCCAGGGAAACAAGAGAGGAATCTCTCATTTCAAAGAAGGGTCTGGGAAGATGAGGGAGAAAACAAGGCTGATATATTATGGGCAGCACCCACAGACAGATCATCTCCTTTTAACTCACCAATGACAAATGTGGGAACTTCTCAGCTAGGAAACTACTGATTTATTTGTGTTGCATATAGGGAAGAGAGACAGCGTATATTTTTTGTACTCGAACTCCACTGTACCACAAGTAGCTCACAGCACTAGGACTAACCATGTCTCAGTTATTAGCTTACCATATATATTGAAGGGACAAATCTTGCACTACAAGAAAATGCCATTTCTTCCTATTCTGTTACATATATAAGAAAATCACTGGGAAGGTTTTTAATTCTCTTTCCTAAGTGGAAACTAGAGTATGTTTCCTATCTGGCTGTTTGTTATATATGTTACTTTTAAAGATACAGAAGTTGACCACCTCCAGGCCACTGCTCTTACACAAAATTTTACTACTCAGAGAAGAATTCACACAAGGGTTAAATGACTTGTCCAAAGCTGGGAGCACACAACCAAGTGGGGATTGTAACTAAGGGGCAACTAGGCTCCTTTCCTGTTGGGTCACACTGCTGTCTGCACTGTGATGATTTCATTCACCAAAACATAGTCATGGACAAAGAACGGTCTCTGCAAAAACAGCCCCTTATCTGCTCCTGCCTGCCTCTTGTCCAAGTCATGTGTGACTAGTTTACTGACACAAACACCCCTCTGGAGCCAAAGCAGCTGCAGGAGCAAGCTGTGCTCTGATACAGTTCATGCCTTTACAGCAGTGTAAGAGCAGTAGCTACCATCTAGCCGAGTCCAGGAGCTTTGCTGTTTATAGAGCTGGAAGAAAAATTCAGCTTGATTCTAAGGTAGATCTGGGTGAACTGGCAATAATAATAATAAAAAAAAAATGTCAATCCTGGTTTGTAACAATAACTGCAGTGAGTATGAAATGAAGATTATCTGTAAGGAGCAAATACAGGGCAGAGAAACGTAATTCCCAGGACATGTTTTAACTTGTCTTTTTTTGTTGTTAATTTGTCGATAGGAAGCAAAGGGCTTCAAAGTACTTGGAGCTAGGGAGACTAGGAGTAGGTGGCAGCAGAGCCTCTATGAGCCATGACTCCAGCCAAATATCTTTTAAGCAATTACTCATGTGAAAATTAAAGCTGCGGGAAGCTTAATTTCAAATAGGTCTCTGCTGTGTGGATTCTTTGGTATCTGCTGTGAAAGGAGGTCTGCTTCTGCCTTTCCTGAAGCGAGGCACTAGTAGGGTCTCTTCACTCCACCCATCTCCTATTTCCATTAACATTTTTAGAAGCATATTTTACTGGAGATCTTTTGTCCTCTGTCAACTTTGGTTGAAATTAGCCAACAGGAAGAAAGACCAGTATGTGCACGCGTCACAAAGAGTGTGAAGTGTAAGTTTTGTTTCCTTGAGAAGACAGGGTAGAATCACCATCACACTTTGCAGTCACCTCATCAATGTTCATTCCTGCTGCTGACAGGGATCATAGAAATATGGGGGTAGCATATACCATGCTACAGACCTCCTGCCACACTGCAACAGCTTTTCCAATGCAAGTCTTCTGATTACAGTTTTAAATCTCTCGGGCAGGCTTTTCCCAGTTTCAGCTCCAGAAACTTCATTGGAGAACCTCATTTTTAACTTCCTTATAGGCATACAATGTGAAAAAAAC